>JAMKCH010000532.1:0-51691 GCA_023653785.1 Ophioderma brevispina | reverse complement strand
ACTATGTAACATGTTTGAATCTATTTCAGTAATGAAATCTGTATGAAAACTTATTAGATGTGTATAGATGAACTATATATCTCACAATAATACAAAAGTTCTCAGTTAAACAGCAAACTCTTAAAGGGAAAATGATAGTTTTGGGCGATTGACCTGTGCAGGTGCCCTTGCTAGTAAACAAGGACTCCCAAACGAATTTCTGGGAACACTGCCAGGCATAACACGCTCTTTGCATAGCAACTGGGATTAATAACGAAATAAACAACAGTATGGCTCCGATACAAGACGATTGGTGAGTTGTTGAAAGCCTTGGGGGCAACTTGTATTCAAAGGGGGATATGATGAGGGAACAAGAAAAACGCGTAAAAGGTATCTTTTTTCCAACAGCGATGTACGTGCGTACATTGATTAGGGTTTGTCACAAACATTCAAAAACTGTAAAAAAGGGGTATGTTTTTTCGTTAACCTGAAATTGTGATGTCCGTGAGAAAAATCTCAAGATATTGTAATTGGGAGTAAAGCAACATGACCAAAGCCAGATAATAAAGGTATATTATCAAAACAATGGCATGCACACTTGTTTACGGGAGCAAAAACGGACCAAAAGGACTGTTTATGGTGGTGAGGCAAAAACACAAAAAGCTTGTTTAGGGTATGTTTTTAGTTGTTGGAAATACTTTGTTTGGGGTTGCATTTAGGAACGTTCATGTTCACACATCATATCCACTTGAATACAATGGCCCCCAGGGGTTTTGAAAAGTCACAGTGAACTGCATGAATTTGCTGACCTTCCTAATTAGAAATTAGCACCTTATTACATTGATGGGGAGGTTCTCTGAATGTCAGTACAATATTAACAATGCATTTTGTTTTATTGAATAATCATTATAATAAATTGAAATTGAACTTTCTGGTGTTAATGCAGGAGATTTTGTGGCAATACATTACCAGACTCAATAGTATCTACAGACAGCAGACTATGATTGAACTTAAAACGATCTTCACATCCATTACAGTCGAGGTTTCAATGCATCTTATGAAGGTAAGGTAATCCACACCTCCTTTGTATACTTTATAAAGGCCATTTGGTGAAGACATTAACTTAGCTCCATCTCAACTTGACTCTCCTGAACCAACAGACAGCTAATGGATAAGTGTACGAGGGGTGATTGATAGTTCTAAGCACTTAAGGTAGAAAGAGAGATATGCTACAAGTTCAATGTACACCGTTACGTTTCAGTTTCAAAAGAAAATTCAGAAGTTTCATGTGTGTATCTGTTCTATTTTTAACTGGCAGGTAATCAAACATTGAGGTTTGGCCGGATCTATGAAGCAATTTACGACAAGAAAATTAAAAAGTTGAGGAGAGGAAGGAAAAGCTGAAATCGGGGGTGCTATTCCATCAAGACAATGCCGCAGTCCATAAGCTATGGTAGCCATGACTGTAATCCATCAGTGGGTTTCAATCTGGTGAAAATCCAGCCCTATTCCCTATTTTGGGCACCGTCGGAACTATTATTCTCTTCCCAAAGATGAAAAAGGAACCCCTCAAATTTGTAAATTTTCTCGCGTAATTGCTTCAATAGATCCTTTGCAAAACTCTCAATGTTTCCTTACCTGCAAGTTTAAAAAAAAGAACAGATATACAATGAAACTTCGGGAATTTTCATTTGAAGAATGAAAATGTAGACGGTGTAAATTTTGAATTAGTAGCATATTTCTTTCTACCTTAGGCTTAGAAATTATCAATCACCCCGGAAATGGCTCTATTTCCTGGATAGTCCTATTGGAAGTCCTTTTCAGCAGCCACTCTAAAATTATTTTCAGTATATGATATTAATTATACTTTAATACAAATTCTCCCTTTTGCGATTACATAGACGTGTTCAAGCTTTTACCATTCACAATGTATAGTTTGCTAGCCAGTTACAATGCAATGTGACAAAAATTTAAATTTTTGTTTGTCTGCAAGAATACAGAAGGCCACATTAGGGATACTCTGGTGTGTGGGTGTGGGTATATGTGTGTCTGTGGTCAAGAGGTTAACCCTATTTACCATGCCATATGAGTTTCCGATCAGGACTACAATATGTAATTGGTGGAAAAGAGGGGGTGGTTGGGGTGACATGTCATGTTGGTGACCTCAGATGACCTCACTTGACCTTTGGCCCATTCACCAAACTGCGACGGCAGAAAGACACTCGCGTCCACGGGACCGGATGTATTTTTAATGTTTTTAGAAAAATGGGCACTCTTCAAAAATGTTTCCGTATCATTCATAACATTCCTTCTTCATAAGATGATGAATAAAGCTATGCTTATGAAGAGGATGAAAAAAAAACACATTTTGGGAATTCATTTTCAAATATTCTCCAAACCCAGGGGACCTATATAGATACAACAACTAGAAATGCATACAACGGCATCACACTAAACACTCATCAAAATCTAATAAATACTCAGTTAATTACAAGCCTCAAATATGGAAAGGCACTTAAGGGACCAGCATCATAAGCTCCAAAACCCTAGTGCTTTTTTAAAAACTTAACCTAAAAAATGAAATGATTAATAAATATTCAAAGTAGTTATAGTTTTATAAAACCTTCTACTTTCAATTTCTAGTTGTTCACTCGTTAATTGACAATACCTCACATCCTTGCATTCATCATTTCTTGTTTGGCTCGCTATGATCAAGCTGTTCTTTGCCCCTAAATCTTGTTATAAATAAGTGTCAATGTCCGCGTCTGTCTTGTCTGTTTTGTGTGTCTTGTCTTGTCCTGCTGTGTTGGTCTTGTCTTGTCTAATCTGTCACGTCTCTGTCTAGTAATCCAATATTAAATTTGTAAACTCTGTATAGTGAAAGGTCGGGGCCATGCTCCAAAGTCCATTTTGACTATTATGACCCATCCTGCATTGTCATTTAATGTCTTGACTAAATGCAGTTAAAAAAACACCATTTATCACTTTATATTTTTGTAATGAATTTTGATCAATTAAGTATTGACTGTGAATGAAGATCGATGCTCATAAAAAAAACTTCTTTGAATTGAAGTGATTGAAGATGCAACCAAAAAATGAGGTTGAACTGCCATTTTAACATGCTACATATTGGTTGATGATGAAAATCAAGGATTCATTGAGGCAAAAGTTAAGCTCTCATTATTGGATTTTATCCATAAAATGGGCTACTATTAGGGTGAGTGCTCAGGAGAGCTCTTATACCACCTGGCTATTCCTGCCTTGTGCCGGGGAATGGGATGCCAACAGTCATTTCCACACTTCATCATGTTTGTTACCTATGATAAGCTGTACCTTGCCTCTGCACTACTTCACTAGTGTGACAGCCTAATATATGTTTTGCTTTTTGTGGGCTGCAGATGTAGCTAGAAGGACCGCATGATTATGGTTGTCATGCAGTGTGGATAGATGTGTGGATGGATATATGTTTTCATCAACCATAAAAATGGGTAAACCTCAACTTCTCCAACCAGAACGCAAGGACGATTTACATGATTTCATGTTTTGAGGAGACCAAGAGTTGAAAATAGTGGATCTGAAAATGATAAATCATAACATAGATTGATTTCGCCCACAATTATTGGTTTCGCTATGAGTTTTAAAATATGAGGCCTCGTCTACGTCTGGCCCAAGAGTTTGCAAATCATAGATCGACCAATAAATTGGGCTCAACGATCCAATTTTATATTGAAACTTGCCCATCATTCTATGAAACTTGATTTAAGTATCTCATTTACATATTTGTTCGAATAGCTAATGACAACAGTAATATATTTGATATTTTCTGAATATTTGTGAGTTTTGATTATTATTTGTTATTTTAATAGCTATTTGTGGGGGATGAAATTGTAAAAGAGTTCTGGTATGCTACAGGAAGCCCTAAGTACCCGATGGACTACAGGCCAACAAAAGAGTGTGTCTGGCTTAATACTATGGCTAAAGGTTACAAAGTTGGTCTCAACTTCCAGTCCTTTGAGGTAATTCATTAGTTTTTCATTGAAATGGTTGGATTGTTTATCTGCAAGTTTCTATTTGTGTTTGTTTGTTGTTTTTTGTGAAATATTTATTTGCCATGTTAGATAATAATATTAACAAATGTTTCAGACGTTCGTTGTAAGTTAAGGTGCATAAGTCGGTAGGTACTATATTCCTATATAAACAAAAACCCAAAACAGAGACAAAACATGATGTAAAAAACACACAAAACAAAGCAAAAGCAAAAAAACTGAACAAATGATGCAAATATCAGCTAGTGATTGAACTCATGTTGAGCCCTGGTACATCTCCCGTTTTTGCATAATGAATTGACTCTTGCTTTTTGCATTTAGACCACTGCCGGTTTTATGAATTGCATTTTAAAGATGGCAAATCGAATAGCTGATTTGGACTTATTTTTCTATGTTGCCGGTTTCAAGCCGCTGTTGTTATTATTTGTTATACACAATTGCTAAATAATATTGCACCTTAGTGCTTTTTTTCTTAGGGATGAAACACATGCATGCAGTGGCCCTTTCTCTCAAGAAAAGGATGCTTACTACCTATGTAAGGAGTTTGCAAGTTGTGCCACATCATTTAGAAGGTTCAATATGCCCTTTCGGTATTGCACTATTTGTAGTCTCGTAATATTTTTTTTCTTTTTCACCAATCAAAAGGCAGCCTATTCTTATGACCTGCTGGAATGACAGTTTAAATATATCCCGGAGTATCATGGATAGCAACATCATTTTCTTAGCTATACACCATATTAAAGGATCTTTTTGTAAATTTCAAAAATTCCATTGTAGCAAAGATTGCAGATAGATGGCTATAGTGAATGTATTACCAACTGTTTATATTGAGATTCTACTGCTTCGGTGAGCTTTATGAGAGCTTTGTAACACTGATGAGGTAATGCCAAAATAGACTAATAGAGAGGGCAAGGACTTAAGTACAAAAGATATCTATTGTAGTAGTTATGTGGAGAGCTAACATTACTGCTCGTGATTATGATTGCAAGTGTTATCTTTGCTTAGATTGAGAGGCATGACAGCTGCATATAGACCTGATGAGTCCGAGTTGGTTCATGATGAAGAGTTCCCCTTGAGTGGTCGTTATGTGGTCCATCTCCCAGAAGCGTGGAGTCTAAGAAATGAGCAAACAAGCTTATGGTTAAGTGTGTACAGATGCTCTGTTAACAACGGAGGGTTTCTGCTGCATTTTTCCAAGGACTTTTTGATTTGTTAGGAAACACTTAGTAATCTTATTTATCAAGTAATTATGTAATTGTGTTGAAAATATCCGATTTTCCGGCTTTGTTGTTGTGATGATAACCAGCTACATGAGAGCATGGTCAGTGGATGAACACTTGGTGGGTGTGGTCAACATTCAGTGCCGAAAATTTGAAGGTCCATTTCAAAGGTCATGCTGGGTCATTCAAGGTCAATGAATTAAATTGCTATGAGCCCGTGTCAATTGTGGTAGGATGAATTAAACATTGGTGGGTGTGGTCAACATTCGTGCCAAAAATTTTGAAGGTCCATTTCAAGGTCATGCAGGGTTCCATTCAAGGTCAAATGGGATAACATTGCTTATAACCCTTGTCAAATGTGGTAGGATGATGAAACTTGGTGGTGGTGGTCAATTCATTGCCAAATTTTGATGGCCTTTTCAAGGTCATGTGGTGTCATCCAAGGTCAAATCCTTACACATGGTAGTAATTCTCATGAAAACTGATGGGTGTAGTGAGCATTCATTGCCTGCCGAAAATTTTTGAAGGTCATTTCAAGGTCAATGTATTGTCATCTAAGGTCAAAGACTACAATAGTTTTGTTCATGGTCCATGTAAGTCACCAATTGGATACCGTCAAATTGTACGCTGCATGGCATCAATCCTCAGTGGTTCAAGAACACTTATTTCCATCACAATTCTCCTGTGATCTTAACATTATATTTCCCTCCATTTACTGTTGCGACGGGCGGGGGACCTTAGTGGTTTGAGAACCGCCTTGTACATCTACGTTTTGCATCATCACATTGACTCTTGCGTTTTGCATTTTAGACCACCTCCTTTTCGATTGCCATTTTTCAAGCTGCAAAGAATCGCATATTTGTGACTTATTTTTCTATGATCCTGGTTTTCAACGCATCATGTTGTTATTATTTCTGTTAATACACAACTGCTAAATATATTTTGCACTTATTGCTTTTCTTAGGATGCAAACACATGCATGCAGTGCCTTTTCTCTCAAAAAGGATGCTTACTACCTATTTAAGAGTTTGCAAGTTGTTGCACATCATTTAGAATGTTCAATAATACCTGTCATGTAGTTGCACCATTTGTAGGGCTCGTAATATTTTTTTTCTTTTCACCAATCAAAATGCAGCCTCCAGTATGACCTGAATTACAGTTTACAATATATACAGAGTATCCAGGGACTAGAACCACATCATTTCTTAGCGATACAACCATTGTAAGGTGCGTCTGGGTTTGTAATTTCAAAATTTGGCAATAGACTGGTAATAGTTAATGTATCTACTAACCTGTTTATATTGAGATTCTACTGCTTCGGTGAGCTTTATGAGAGCTTTTTGTAACACGATAGGTAATGAGGCAAAATTAGACTTAAAGGGCAGACTTTAATGTACAAAAGATATCTTATTGGCTAGTACTGCGGGAGATCTAACATTACTGATAGGATACTGATTGCAAGTGTTATCTTTGCTAGATTGAGAGGCATGACAGCTGCATATACGACTATGTTGAGGTCCGAGATGGTCATGATGAAGAGTCTCCCCTGATTGGTCGTTATTGTGGTTACATAATCCCAGAAGATGTGGAGTCTAAGAGCAACAAGCTTATGGTTAAGTTTGTATCAGATGGCTCTGTTAACAAAGGAGGGTTTTCTGCTGCATTTTTCAAAGGTAACTTTTTTGATTTGTTAGAAACCTTAATAATCTTATTTATCAAGTAATTATGTAATTGTGTTGAAAACATCAGATTTTCCGGCTTTGTTGTTGATTATGATAACCAAGTACATGAGAGCATGGTCCAGTGGATAGAGCATTTGGCTTGTGATCCAAAGGTTGTGGGTTTGAGTACTGCTGTCGCTAACACGCTGCGTCCCTGGGCAAGAGACTTTATCTTGATTGCCTCTCTCCACCCAGGTGCGAAATGGGGAGCTGCTAGGGATCTTGTCCATTGAGTGCCACTCAAAGGTATGAGTATGTGTTGGAAGGGTACCGTATAATAGCTGATATATTCCAAAGGTAGCAGTAAAAATTGTGAAGCACTTTGATACATGTGAAAGGCACTATATAAATTCTACAATTATTATTATTACATCAAGTAAATGATATGTGAATTGCCATCAATGTATATTAGAGTTAAATATGGGCCTTTGAAAAGGCAGGCTTACCACCCTACTCCTCTCAAAACTGACTGCGATAAACATGTACATGTAGAACTCTGTACATGGGACTGACCATTTAATGTCCCCTCTAAATGACGGGAAATCCTTGTGTCCAAGTCCAAATGAACCACGGAGAGAGAGCGGAACTCTAGTTTTAATCAATAGTTCTTTCATCATCATCCTTCGGCTGCGGAGCAGGCGATTACAAGATTTCTCCATGCACATCTATCTTTGGCAAGTGCGGCTATCTGCTCAGCTTGTATCATGCCTTTATCATACCCTAGCACACGTTGGATGTAGGCTAAATAAGAGGTGCGTGGACGTCCAGGTCTCCTTTTGCCATGAGGTGGTGTGTAGAGAGCGTATCTTCTAGCAGACTCTTCCTCTGGCAGACGAAGGATGTGTCCAATGAAACTCAGCTGGCGATGTCTTACAAAGTGGATAAGAGGCTCAGTGTTAGTCATTGAATATAAGATGGTGTTTGAGACATGGTCTTTCTCATCCAACACTTCAAGTCTATGGTGAATCCATCAACCATGTGACAGATTTCAAATATCTTGGCTCCAAAATGGCATCTGCTGCAAGCGACCTAAAAAGACGCAAAGCATTAGCATGGAGTGCCTTCTGGAAGCTAGAACATCTGTGGAAAAGCCCCCAATTATCCATCTCTGCAAAAGTCAAGTTATTCAACACTACCTGTGTGACCATCCTACTCTATGGCTGTGAATCCTGGGTGCTATCACAAGACAAGGAAGCAAAATCAACGCATTTGCTACCTCAATAGTTCTTTATATACAAATTAAATCCAAAATTTAGTACCCGATTAAATCCCAGCTAGTGGCCCTACCGGGGTTTCAACTGGGGACCTTGTGCATCAAGGACGAATATCCTAACCAGTGGGCCATGCTCTCCCATAAGCTGGAAGGCAGTGAGGCACATTCTGCTTAATTGTGGTATCCCTGATGAGATAGTAATAGTAAGAGCCATTGCTATAATGCATGACAACCCAACAAGGAAAGCTCTTAACGTGCAGGATGATTGGGTTGTTTACCACCATTTGACATTTCTAGCACCTTCTGTTTTATTTATGGTTCACTAAATATTCTGGAGAAAATTTTATTTCCCAAATGTCAGTTGATTACAATCCTGTGGTTTGATGGTATGATCAAATCACAATGTTCCAAATACCTTTGCTTGCTGCAACATTATAGTTAAGTTTACATCTGGTATGGTTTATCCAGAAAAAAAATATGTACAAATATGTACAGATGTTCTTAGCTCTTCAGTCTCAAGTTCAAGGGTGACGTTTATCCAGAAAAATATGTATACTCTGTTCGATCTCAGTTTCGAGGGTGTTGTCACTGTGCGTGAAACACACACGCTGACCTCAGAATTGAAGCGTTTTATACGCACATGAATAAAGGTTACACAATCGAAACTCTACAGCAAATGCATAGTCGCTTTGTGACGTCACCCTTGAACTTGAGATTGAACAGCTAAGTGTAGGGTGTTGAAAGTGGGAAGTGGTACATTTTAAAACTATAAAAATGTTAGTTTGGGTCTTCCTGCAGTAAGTACATCTGTGCTAATGAAATAATATGCATTAGACCTTTTCAAATGAATATCAGAAACTTTCGGAGCAAATACAATGTACGCGAGCATCCTTATACGCTCGCGTACATTCACAAGTGCTTGCAAGTGACACGCATTATGTAGAGGCGAAATACGCATAAGTGCTGCACCCAACAGTTGCATGTGATGACCAGTTTGGATGCTTATCTGGGTCATCATGTTCAGTAAACTTTGTTTTGAAAAGGTTCATTCTCTTTGTGTTTTTCAGAGGCAGATGAATGTGCTGATGACTCCATAAGTGGTTGCCAGCAGCTATGTATAAATACAATAGGCAGCTTTCGGTGTGAATGCGAACCTGGCTTTGAACTAACATCAGATGGAAGAACTTGTGAAGGTATTAAGAAATTACATAAACTCTCTCATCCGCACAACATCACTTCAAACAGGGCCATAGCAATGAGTGCAGCAGAAAATTTAAATAAACCCTCTCCTCCGTACAACATCACTCCAAATAGGGCCATAGCAATGAGTGCAGCAGAAAATTTAGATAAACCCTCCCATCAAAACATCACTCCAAACAGGGCCATAGCAATGGATGTAGCAGAGAATTTACATATGCTATCTCATCAAAACATCACTCCAAACAGGGCCATAGCGATGGGTGCAGCGGAGAATTTACATATGCTATCTCATCAAAACATCACTCCAAACAGGGCCATTGCAATGGGTGCAGCAGAGAATTTCATCAGTGTGTCACTCACAGGTTTGAATGATGGTGATGGAATACCTGTCAAGATCATACTGTCAAGTGGGAATGCTATGGCTTCACCATCGTATCAACAATTGCTAATAGTTTTCTCTATTTCCCTTGTATTTTGTTTGGATCATTTGGAAAGTTTTAATCTCATTTCAATTGTTTTATCTCTCTCTTTGCATATTATTTGATTTTTGATCATTTTGAAAGTTTTTATCTTATTTTGATTGTTTAATCTGCTCCACAGTCTACCTTCTTGCTATGGCTCTTATAGTTTCATGTCTCCTTTATAAACATACGCTTGTGTATCTGTTATTTAACATCTTTGACTTCTAACAAAACACCTTACACTGTAAATACTACCTGAAGGCAGTGTTTACATCAGTGATTCCGTTTTGGTTGGGCCATCAACTGATCTTGCTGTTTTGATTTTGAAATGTGGATGCAGAGCATGTTTTTGCAATAAGTCGTCTCAAAGCATTGTACCATCTTTTATAAAACAGTGTATCCACAGTGGTTATATTTTAAGGGTGGGGGGCATAGTTGCAGTGGCGTAACCAGCTTTTTTTCAGGGGGGAAAAGGGGGGCCACATATATTTTCAAGGGGCAAGCATATATGAAAAAAAAAAAAAAAAAAAAAAAAAAAAAAAAAAAAAAAAAAAAAAAAATATGTTGTTTTCACAAATTGGCACGTGTGCAGAAAAGAATTAATTCCATGGGGGGGGGAGTTGGGGGAAAGATTCCCCACAGAAGGGGAAGCTTCTCCCCCAGTTATGCCACTGCATGGTTGCATTTGTTCTTATATGAACTAAAACTCCCTACAAGATGGCTTACCTATAAATATATTTTGCACTGAAAATGGTGGATTCCCAATTGTAATTAGCATGGCTCTACTGGTAGGATTCAACTTTTCATATGTGATTTATTAAGACTTGGATGAAAGTAGTGGCTTTGGTGAAGCTTTTTAATTAAAGGAATTCATTGACATGAATCTATCGGCATGTATATTATGAAATATCCCAAAATAAGATGTACCAGATGGTTTTCATGGTCATTGGAGTATTCCTGCCAAAGAAAACACCATTTTCCATGCTTAATTTTCCTAGCAATAGATGATTTAAGGAAGCTGCCATGTTTATTTATGCTATAGTTCTGTCACAAGCTGTGAACTTTACTCGTATCCTTTGTGTGCTCACTGAAGTTCACAAGGATAAGGCTTGTGGCAGACTGACTGAAGTCATGTGATATATTTTCGCTGGCTTCTGTTTCGGTATTGCATGCAGCATTGTAAATATAGCACATGGAATAAATTTGTGTGCATTTGTCGGAATAAATCTGGATGTTTTCGCAAGAAATACTTTAATGACCCTGAAAACCATCTGGTACATCTTATTTAGGGATATTTCATTATATATGTGCCGATAGATTCATGTCAATAAATTCCTTAGAGTTTTATCACACACCAAAAGACAAAAACAATAAGCAAACCTACAGTAGGGTTTGTGCAGTGGAATCACCAGCATTGTCTCCATAGCTAGCTCACCCCATCCAACTTAACATCTTGGTATCATTGTAAATATTTTATTTGATAACTTATATTAACAGATTTACCTAGTTGAATTTTTTGCTTTTGAAAGAAATCTATAATAAAAGTAAGATTGCATACTACATCAAAATGACAGGTTCAATTAAAGTGAATCTTTGGATTTTAGCAGTTTTGCAATAATTGGCAGTCTGGGAAGGCTATTTTGGGGCAAGTTCAGGTAGCCCAGAAATTGTTAACAAAAACATCATGTATATACTTGTCTACAAAACAATATGGTAGATATATATGTAGTTGACTTATACAAACTGTTCCAAAAAAGTTAGTTGCATCATTGGACATAATTACTTTGATCATTGTGTTCTTCAATTCCATAGAGTTTCAAAATGTGACATCACTTAATGAGTTGATAATTATTTTTTGTTTTATCTTTTTCCTCAAAATTAATGTCTTGGTGTTTCACATTCTGTCGTATTTCAAAATTGAAATTCATTAGCACACGTTTTATATAGGGCTCTTTTTTGCTAATCATAAAATAAATAATTTTGAACAGAGATTTATTCATGTATTCTATCGTTCCTACAAAAACATTTGTTCACATAGTGATATGTTTTCATACATTGAAAAATAACAATATTTATGCATAATATTTTTCAATATGCACTATTTTCATTTTCACATACAGACTATAACTTTGTAATGTTTTCTTTAAAGTAAAAAGTCAAACTGTTTCTTTTATGCTTACTTTCATCATGGTATAGGCTTGAGATATCCGGGTAGATGTTCAATCATGATTTTCTAAGTTAAAAACAGGCCTATATTTTAGGTCATCTGAAATTTAATTAGGAAGACCTGCACATAGCTGTTTTTGAGTCTCATATATTATGACAAACCTGAAATAAAACAAAATATATCAATGGTGACACAATTTTCACAACTAATTTGGATATCTATTCCACTAACTATATATATCCTGTGTAAATTTCAGAAAATTTCATTGCAGGCAAATATGATATTTCTTTCAAATCTAGTTTTACACGTCTCTTAATAGAGAATGGGCAAATAGAGGGTGCTGTAATCTGTAAATCATGACCTTTGCAGGCCAAGATTCTTGCAATTGATTTTTTATGATTTTTGCAACGGTAATAGCTCTTGCGTGTCCCTTATTACACTTAAATCAGTTGTCAAAATTGTGTTGCCACTGCTAAAAATTGTTCTTAAAAAAGAGACATTTGCATGCAGTCAAACAACTGGGTACGTGCTCCATGTGTCTGTTTGTCTGTTGAACATTTAGTTGACACCTTTAACTTTTGTTAAAAACCCTCAAAACATCTTAGTGCAAACATGGATCAAGTTCATACTCTGTGTGCTTATTAAGAAATAAAGGGTAATGCCAGTATCATCTTCAGTAATTCAGTATCATCATATCAATTTCATTTTGAACCTATGACTTTAGCATTACCAGTTCAATTATTTATTTGTGAAAAAAATAAAAATTTATTATAATGTTAATTGTGCTATATGGCAAATGATGTATATAGTTTTAATGATTTGTCATGTTTCTCTGTTCTGGTTATAATTGTTTTGTCAGTCTAAAAATTGTTGTAATCTGACTGAATCTAATTTTAAACCAATGTACAAATTGTGCTGGGTTTACTGATGTGTCGATCTGTGACCTTGGAACCTATTATTTCACACTTATAAAATGATCCATAAACTTCACTCATATTTGTGACGTGGTATATCAAACAAGGTGGAATTGGGCAAGGTTCTAAATGGAGAAAGAGACTGAAATGAGGGGTGTGGGGTGAAAGGTGATTGTTTGTCAAAATTGAGTTCTTTTACAAATTTGTGAGTCTAGCTATGCTAAAAACATGCTGTGAAAATTTGGAAAGTCAAATTTCAAAATTCCATAACTTCATTTAGCAATGAAAATAAAAAACAGTGCGAAGCAAAAGTCTCTGTTTTGATTTTCTACAATGAACTCAATTCCATCTCCCACCCAATTCAGCCTGGATTTGATATACCACATCTTTTATTCTACAGCACCCTAGGCAATGCTCTTATGGCCTGTACAGTACATCTGTATTGACCTATTTTGGTCAGAACTACGACAAAGGTTGAAATTTAATGGCTCTGAGTGGTCTTTGACCCCATTTTGTCAAAAGTTAACATTTGATTATTTCTCACATCTGCATTGATTATTTAACTTCACCATTGATTAAAACCACTGGGACAGACTCCTATGAGGTTCTACAATGTAGACCTCTAATGACATCTATGTGACCCTTTGATCCCATATTATTGAAGCATTTGATAATTTCCCACATAACGTATTGATTAGTGATTCCATAACCACATCAGGCAGTTTGTCAACAATTACAGATTCACTTTATTAAACCAATATATCGATACTTGGAAAGGTTGTTAGCCAAATACCAATTACAAAATCTTATGTTATGATGGGTTTGTAGCAGGAAAAATATATGATCTTTAATTTATATTCATATTAAGACATGTGAAGGGTATCTGCATCTGATGACTGGTTTTAACCAAAAGTAAAAACAAACCCAAAACTATGGGTCGGTTGGTTTAAAAAAATCTTTTGGAGGTTTGTCTGTTAGAAATGTTAGAAACAATGGCACCATCACACTTTGGTAACTTGAGGAATGCAACTCCCAACTAAGTTTCAAACTATAACATCCAACTCCATATATACCTCTCATAGTAAAAAGGAATGGCAAGGAAAGAAAGAAACAGGAAAAGAAACAAACAAAACTGTTTATGACCCTAATATTTTGGTCTGTTTATTTAAACAAAACATTTGTATGGACTTATAGCTTATTTTGCATGCCCTTTGGGTTAAAAAGTGCAATAAATCATATTTTTTTAAATCGAGTCAACTACTTGTTCCTTTGTGAGTCATACTTGTGGTGGGAAATTGTTATTATAGAAACTCCTTGAATAATAGTAACATGTTGAAATTATCAAGCAAGGGCTTGAATGCCTTATTTTCAGGATAAAGTCACAATTAATCAATAGGAAAAATGGCTTTCTGGATGGGCTAATAAAGCGTACTTATAATGTAAATACAAAGGAGATGACAAGTAATGAAAAATAGGGTAATGTCATGCCAAAACTGGAAGGAAGTTCCCCATACATCTTTGAATTTGCCCGGACTCTGATTCAGGAATACCTTTCATGATTTCCTAGATGAGCTAACAAACAGCAATTCATATTCCATTCTGGTCTCAGACAGCAGCCGTCAAAGTTTACGACTCTGAGCAAAATTCGGTCATTGGGTTGACACCCAAAAGAACTGACAAAATGTAAAAAATTGTTATTGCAGGATGCAGATTTATAGAATTATTCAATAGTGGATCCATAAATTTTAAACCAAAAAAATGGAAACAAGTCTCAGGCTATCTCCCCTATCTCTAAATCTTTAACAATATATCTATAAAACTTTAATAGAAAATGTTAATGCAAACCATCAAGGCTACACAGAGAACGCTGTTCAAAAGTTAAAAAAGTTGTTAAAAGTTTAAACAAGGGTGTTTAACGGGGGACGAACACACTGTTCAGTTCAACCGGTGTAACAAATTCGTGTTAAACCTTTGTTTAAAAATGTGTAAACTTTTTGAACAGCATTTTTCTTCTGTGTACCACCTATTTTCAATATTTATTGTTTCAAAGGAAAAGTGGAATTTGTTCAAGTTTTTGCCTATACAGGTGGTATATGGAAGGTTAATTTTGTATCAAGTTTCCCCTTTCTCAATCCTAAACATCTTTGCAGTGGATATCAATTTTATGAGTTTTAATGGGGGGTCTTTAACAAGAAAAATAGCTGTAAATTTTCAGGAAAAAAATGGCACAAATTATCAGGTATAAGGTATAATTCGAAGCAGCATCATTCAATTTAACAAAAGATGGAACCCGTCCGGAACCTGTCCCCCCCCCACCACTTGGCAAAGAGAAATCCCACCAGACCCAGTGAACTAAGTGTAGAAGTCTTTAATTCATAGTACTTAGGAAATGGCAGATGTGGACTTGAGGATCTTCTGAAGGCAAGAAAAATGCCTCACTGATTGGCTTTACATTGGTGTAACTGCATGCAAAAACAATCAACATTCCAATGTGGCTCCTATGTTTGTTGAAGTATACCCTGGAAAATATTGCAAGGATAAATCAAAATTTGGGAAAGTGACTACTAAAATACAGAGGACAGTTTAGAATCAGTGAAACCCATTTCTTGAAATATTGCATGAAAGAAGTCTCTGTGTAGGAAATAGTGCTGGGAAATTTATGCTAGGGCATGGCAAAATAATGGATTGAAATGGATGTTTTATGAACATTGTTAATTTGTTTTTGCTTTGATATTTGTAAGGTATACTCAGACAGTGATTTTTTTTTCCACGGGGTTGGCCTTTTTGTTATAAGTATTTGCCAAAAGCAGGTGAGGCTGAGGCTGCAGTTTGAGACATAGTTTTGGAAGTCTTATTTTATTAAGGACAAAACCAGAATAAAACACAAATATCATAGCGACACTTGAGAAATGAATTGGAGGATTAGTTCACTATCGACAATCTGTGTAAATTTACAAAATTTCATTGGGGGCAAATATGATTTTTTCTAAAAAGCTAGTTTTACATGGTTTTTCATGGAAAATGGGCATATTAGAGGGCGCTATAACATTAACACAGTTGTCAAAATTGTTGTTTGCCAAGCTTACACTTGTTATAAAAATAGAGACAATTTGCATGGGGTCAAACAGCTGTGGAGGAATGGATGAATTGCCTTGTTATGAAGAAAGATTGGTTACCATCATAAAATGTATATATGCGCAAGGGCTATCTCGTGCTATAGATGATGGAACGACATTGTCTGCTTGAAATATTTTCATCTGCACTTACTTGTCATTGAATGCCAAAATTGAATGATTTGTTTTGCAGTTGGATGTGGAGGTTCTTAACTAGTCTACAGGGTAATATCACCAGTCCGTCACACCAGAGCCATACCCACGTGATAAGAACTGTGTCTGTCTGGCAAATAGTGGCCCCATCAAATTATAGAATATCACTTCAATTCCATCCAGTTTGAATTGGAGGGGGATATGAGGTGAGTATTAAATCAATTTTATGAAACTGTTCTGATGTTGTGTTTGTACTTTGATTCTGCCAGAATCATGCATGTAGGCACTTGTCTTTTTTTTAAAATATATAACCATTACGGCCACTTGAAACTCTGAAAATAAAGAATGAAATACATTAGAACTCGTTTCACTGGTATCCCACGTAAACACAGTCTCATGGGGTCTAGTTGTAATCTCACGATGAAATGCTCACTTTTAGGACCCCACAAATGAATCCTTTCCAATTCACAGCTCTTTTGGCTACAAAAAACGATTCGGACGAAATACCTTTTGCTATGTGGTAGCAAAAAATATTGTTAAAAAAAAGTGATCTGCTAGTGATGTGGTCAGGCATCGTGTTGATACGGAGGTACCATGGGCGACTTGAGCCCTAATACTCGCCGTCGTATATCTGGTGGTTTCTGCACTCATTCTAAATTGTATTGATGTACATCTTAGAATGTTTCTTCTTTGGTATGGATACACCTCCGGATAGGGGTGTGCTGTAGTTACAAAAGTGTTCCAATGAATAAGCAAATCAGTAAATGGAGCTGCATAATATTAGCTAATCGCATCGAAACATCTCTGCTGAGTGTTAACTCGGACGTCTTCCAAAGACTACATCAACCTCACTGGAATAACAACATGCATTAGTATGTTCATCAACAACAGTAAGAGAGACGGTATACCACCTCTTTGCGTATCTTGCAGACATTACACAAATCCAGGATTATAGACATTGCCAAAAACATGTAGAATGTAGTTCCCTGCTTTCACAATGGAGCAAGTACAGATGTCAACTGGAGAAAACTTTATCTTACTGTACTTGCTCCATTGTGAATATACTTGCTACATTCACAATGTAGCAAGTACAGAAAGATAGTTTACTCCAGTTGACATCTGTACAGTGTTAAAAATAATAAGAGATTCTGCTGATGCTGATTTATTAAATAAAATGTTAAAGATAGGTTTCATTGCTGATTTTCAGGGTGTTTTCATGAAGGGCAATTCCACAGTTACCCTGATAACTCAACTGGGTAATTTAACTGTTAACAGAGTGGAGCAACTTGATGAAGTGCACCTTGAGATTGCCCAGGTATTTGATGCTGCCCCTACACCCCCAACCAACCCTTGCTTCTCATCAGCATATAAAAAAAACCCTTGTACTTTATGCATGACCTTTGCCTAAAGACCAAAGTTTCCTGTTTTCTAAATCGTCTATTCCATTTCTTGTCCGTTTTCTAATTAAAAGCGTTAATTTATGCCATTCTAGGGAAACATTTCAATTTTCTTAAACTAAAATCACAACAACATTATTTGAACTAGAATCACCATGAACAAGCTCACAGGCATGACAGGAAGTATGCCGAATTTGGCATTGGATTTACTGGGCAATTTCAGTGAAATTTGCGAAAATGAAGCTTACTAAGGTAATTTTGGGCCAGAATTTCAGGAGATTTTAACACATTTTGCAACTAAAATTAGTTGTAGGATGAATTTGAACCATTATTTTGTGTCAAAAATCGGATATAACTGGAAAAATCCCAGGTTTTTTCAGGACATTCAGGTTTCTCCAAATCCGTGCTCTAAAATCGCGATTCCGTAACTTTTCTCCGTTTTCCGTAAAATGGAAAACTTTGGTCTTTACCCTTGCCGTAAAACCATCCTGACCTCGCTTTGGTTTCCTTTCATACCGCTGCTTGCTTTCTTTCTTTTTATAAATCTTTGTTCTATGCTGTCTCTCATTACTATTGAAATAGAACAAATTGCATTGTAGACAACTTAATATTTCCTTAATGAATGACAATTAACAAATTTCCCTATCCAATTCCAACAACCCAACCTAAAAAGCTCTAAAATATACATTCCTGACAGCATTTAACTGGGCTTTCTCTTGGGCATTTCATGGGAACATGCTTCACTCAGATTTTCCAATAATATTCCTAACATAACCCTTTGATAAATAGCTATTGTCTTTTATTTAACCCTTGTCTACCTGAGCCATTTTGTAACAAAACTCCCAAGTGGGGGTGGGGGTGGCTGACACCCCCAGGGATTTTCCTTACTGAACACCCAATTCCTATAAATTTGGTACCACATGATAGCTTTGAGTCTCTTCTTTCCAGTGGTATCAAAATAAGTACCAACATTCCCATTGTGATCTCTTAGTGATGTCGTAAGTTGAGGAAAGTGGTGGAAAATTGATATTCACAATTTCACTGACTCAAAAACAACGTAGCATATAAAACCGGTAATTCCCATTAAGTAGAACCAAAAACTGCATGAAAATCAGATATTCCTAACTTGTTTGGTGATAAATTGAATTTTCCCCTATACTACACTGTGTGTCTAGGGAAATTGACAGTTTTGCTGACGTGAACTTTATGACATCATTGTGACGTAATGCTATGCATGTTGGGACTCATTTTGGTATCATTGGAAAGAGGAGAACCATAGCTATCTATTGGTGCCAGAATTAAGTGTCTGTGGTATTTCTGCATCATACTAGGCATGTTGGTACTTCTCTTCTGAAGGGGGACCCCATCCATCACTTTGGGATCACCCTATATCTTACCTATACCCCAGTGGATGTTTGTTTTTGCATGAAAAGGAGCGTAAAATGTCAATTGACAAATACATGAAATAATTTGGTATCAGAAAAGGTAGCAAGGCATAAAAAAACACTTAAAAGGGGGTGGCAAGCCGAGGACATAAAATACAAAATACAGAATTGCAAATTTCTTACAGATACAACCGAATTTGCACGTAAGATTAGGTACACATGGATTGCTAAGGCTAATGGTTTAGATGATATAAAATCTCAACTTTTTTTAGGTAAGTCGAGGAGATGAGGTTGTTGATCACAAAATGCCCCTTTCCAAAAAGAACCATCTTCTTTCTTTCAAAACCATATTAACTGTGCATTTTCAAGATCTTGTTTAAGCATTTCAGACTGTATTTGACATAAATTGGTACTACTGATGTATAGTCAGTGTCTACCTCTGTGCAGCGACATCAGCATGAGATTTGTTGGCCACAAGAGTAAATCACTCGCACTGACATGATGCTTTTATGCGCGCACACAAAGACGGCATTTCTTGATGCAGGCGTAAATGTTATGACATCACTGCGCTGAGGTAGAGACACGGAACGGACTATAGTAAGTGCTATCCTCAGCCCAATCTGATTTGTAAACAAATGTAATTTTTACTCACCAACCCTACAAAAACAAGAACTACTGTATAAGTGAAAATTTTCGCGAGAGTTTAATTTTCGCGAATTTTGTGAGTGAACATAAAAACGGGAAAATAAAAACTCGCGAAAATAACTTTTTCCAATAGATTTGTATTGCATTGATGTCAATACCATGAAATTAAATATCGCAAAACTGTTAAAATCGCAAAAAATATCTGTACGCGGAAATGTCCACTTATAAAGTATGTAACTGTGGATTATCAATATTCCCACATAATTATTTCAAGAAAAACTTGTTGAACCTTTTAGCAATTTAAGATTTTTATTAATACATTTTGTTTTCCACACATTACACATAGACCATCACCTTTGCTCCTGTCAATATACAGCTGAGTGTATTTGGTTCAAAACAATTGGAAAACAACCTTTTAGGAAGTTTTCTGGGTAATACCACATGTATTTTGGCAAAATTTGTACCAGCATGGGATAAGAAAACTGGTCTCAAATGCATCTTCACGGTGACATTACTTCTGGCTGTATGCCAGTAGCATTAGACAGTTTGAATAGATTTGTTATTTTGTTTTTTATTGATACAGATGCAATGCAGGTTTTGACTTAAATTTCCACTTAGCACACACAAAAATCTCAACTTTCCAAGAATTAACATATAATGGTGTCATACACGATTTCTTTGTAGGTTTGCAAATATGACTATGTTGAAGTCCGGAGCGGCCTGACTGAAGACGGGGAATTACACGGCAAATTTTGTGGAGCCACTCTACCTGACACTATCACATCACGCTATAATAACATGAGACTAGAATTTAAATCAGACAGTACTGTAGCCAAACTGGGATTCTTTGCACAATTTTCAGCAGGTAGGATTTGAAAAGGTTAAGTGTGTGTGTGTGTGTGTGTGTGTGTGTATGCAGGAGTAGATGCATGCATGTGCATGATCCTGCATGTGTGTGTGTTTTGTTTTTCAAAGAAGCTATATTGTCAAGATGCCATGGTGAAAAAGATGAAGCCATTTTTTTTGCCCTAAGGTTATTTAGATCTGTTGTGAAATGAACTGTTTTTGGGGGTAAATGAAGAACTTGCAGCAGTCTATGGGCAATATGGGAGACCCCTCCTTGGAGGGCTCTAGTGCGTGGCTTTTTTTTTTTTTTTTTTTTTTTGGCCACAAGAGTAAATCACTCGCACTGACATGATGCTTTTATGCGCGCACACAAAGACGGCATTTCTTGATGCAGGCGTAAATGTTATGACATCACTGCGCTGAGGTAGAGACACGGAACGGACTATAGTAAGTGCTATCCTCAGCCCAATCTGATTTGTAAACAAATGTAATTTTTACTCACCAACCCTACAAAAACAAGAACTACTGTATAAGTGAAAATTTTCGCGAGAGTTTAATTTTCGCGAATTTTGTGAGTGAACATAAAAACGGGAAAATAAAAACTCGCGAAAATAACTTTTTCCAATAGATTTGTATTGCATTGATGTCAATACCATGAAATTAAATATCGCAAAACTGTTTTGACTTAAATTTCCACTTAGCACACACAAAAATCTCAACTTTCCAAGAATTAACATATAATGGTGTCATACACGATTTCTTTGTAGGTTTGCAAATATGACTATGTTGAAGTCCGGAGCGGCCTGACTGAAGACGGGGAATTACACGGCAAATTTTGTGGAGCCACTCTACCTGACACTATCACATCACGCTATAATAACATGAGACTAGAATTTAAATCAGACAGTACTGTAGCCAAACTGGGATTCTTTGCACAATTTTCAGCAGGTAGGATTTGAAAAGGTTAAGTGTGTGTGTGTGTGTGTGTGTGTGTGTGTGTGTGTGTGTATGCAGGAGTAGATGCATGCATGTGCATGATCCTGCATGTGTGTGTGTTTTGTTTTTCAAAGAAGCTATATTGTCAAGATGCCATGGTGAAAAAGATGAAGCCATTTTTTTTGCCCTAAGGTTATTTAGATCTGTTGTGAAATGAACTGTTTTTGGGGGTAAATGAAGAACTTGCAGCAGTCTATGGGCAATATGGGAGACCCCTCCTTGGAGGGCTCTAGTGCGTGGCTTCGCTGATGACCAGGCTGACAGAGGTCTCAATGTCCTTAGCATAACGCTTCTCCTTCCTTCCTTCATTGAGAGAATGCCTGTTTCTCGTTGGGCTCTTTGAGCTCAGACCTTGCATCTGATGTTTCTAAAACCAAGCCGGAGAAACATGATGTCCTCTTTGGAGGCTCATACTGTGATTCTCTCTTTGCTTCAGCAGAGCATGCATTTAGAGTGAACAGGCATTGAAGGAGGTACAGGCAAAGGTTTCCAGCTCACAGAAGAAGCCTTCGGCCAAGAAGCAGCAGCAGCTTTCTCGCTCTTCTAGCCAATCCCGTACCGCCAAGCATAGGTCTGGTGATGCAAAGGACACCAATAAGGCACCTGCTCTGGCTCCTTCTTCACTGAAGTCCGGGGCAGGATAAGAAAAACATACTAAAGGCAAGGTGCCCAGGAAGGGGAAACAGTCTCAGTCCTGAGGGCATGCCGGCATCAGGGTCCACTCTTTGAATCGGAGCTAGCTACTTGGGGGAGGGGCAGTCTGCATAATTGTAATGCCCGGGAATGACCAGCCATCTCTTTCTGCACTTGGGTCCTGAGCATTGTCAAGAGGGGTTACTCAATCAAGTTCACCGCATCTCCCCCACAACTTCTCATCTGAGACCAACCCCTCCCCTCAGGAAGGGGGGGGGGAATGATGCAATCCTCCTTGAAGAGGTCTCGGATCTGCTGGCAAAGGGCAACATATACTCTGTCAACCCCCCTCAGCAAGGGGTTCTGGTCACTGTTCATCTTGGCCCCCAAGAAGACTGGGGATTGGTGTCCATTCTGAACCTCAAACCTCTGAATCAGTTCATAAGACCACACAGGTTCAGGATAGAGACTCTCGCAACAATTCTGCACTGTCCTTTGAAAGGGAAGTAGGTGTCCTTGATTGACCTCAAGGATGCCTACCTTCATGCCCTAGTGTGAGAAAAATTGAGGGTATATTCTGTAGGAAATGTGCCAGTGGTGCGTCAAGATAACCTTAAAGTAAAATAAAATTTCCGATCATAAAATATGTTTTATCCTCAGATATTGATGAGTGTGACAAGGACAATGGCGGATGTCAACATGTATGTACCAACACACTAGGTAGCTACCACTGCTCGTGTCGGAATGGCTTCACACTACACGACAATGGATATGATTGCAAGGAATGTAAGTACTGTCATACTACCAAAAAGATAAAAAAGAAATGGAAAAGCAGCTCAGTTAAAAGATTCTTGAAGTGGACTTCATTCAGATTGACTTGCAGAATGATCTTTGATCAATGTGTGACTCGGTCTTCTTGTAATTATTTCTGGCTCTTACAGCTGGATGTCGTCGAGATATCACAGACCCAGATGGCGAGATCACCAGTCCTAACTACCCTGACAACTACCCTAAGAGGAAGGAATGCAGCTGGCATATTTCAGCAACACCAGGACATAAAGTACATTTGGTAAGTCATGTCCTAATACTTAAAGTGACAGGAGGAGATTTTTTTAGGATACGAATTTCTCTCAAATTGCACAGGATCGATTGCAGACCACCTACCAAGAACGTTGGTTCCAAAGGTTTACTGGACAAACAAGTACAAAAGAAAACAGCAAACCTTGTTTTGAGCTTGCCTGACTATCGTAATTGTCCACGTAGAACACCGTGCTTTGACTTTCTGTCGTGCACGACAGAAAGTACTAAATCATCATATTATTACATAAAGACGGCGTATTCGGCTTATTCACTTCAGGTGTGATCTAATACATTAGAAAGCATTCCAAATATGCAAAAAACCTTTGAAAAAAATTGGGGGCGCTTCATTCTGGAAATCTCCTCATGTCTCTTTAACCTTGTACAATTGTTAAAGTCAATCATTGACACGAATTACGATTAATATTTTTGGTCTCACAACACATTATGGAAGGCCTATGTGGTCATGCAGATGGATGCCTGGATGGATGGATGTCTACATGGGTGAAAGAAAATTCATTAATCCACTCTACTGACTAAAACCGAAGAGTGAATTAACTTCAAAGGTGGCACGGTGATAGAACATGAGGTCAAGTGCTGTATGCTTTTGGGACAGGTTATGAATATTAATGAGCTCATTTGTATATTTTCAAGTTAAAAAACATGGACCTGACCAGATTTGAACTGCCAACCTTGTGATACTAGTATGACAATTTTTAAAGGAGAACCTGTATAACAAATAATAGTATACAATATACTCTATAAAATAATTATTGACTACATATCGAGTGGTTTCATCGAAAAACAGAATTATATTAACCATAACAATGAATTAAAACAATCTAGTCTGACCATGTGCTATTTAAAAATCGCGCTAGTGAATAACGTGTTATGCTATACGGCCGGCACGTTTACGTAATACATGCCATAGGAAATGCACATTCAGCATCACATGTGAAGGTGTATGACGCTTCTGTGCCGACCGTATCGCATAACACGTATACATATCCCATATACACTAGCGCGAATTTCAAATAGCGCATGTTCAGACAAAATGTTTTTATTCATTTTTATGGTTAGTATGATTCAGTTTTTTGATGAAACCACTCGATATGTAGTCAATAATTATTTTACAAAGTATATTGTATAATATTATTTGTTATACAGGTTCTCCTTTAAGCTACCTTATCTGTGTGCAAGCTGGTCCTTGTCAACAATATTTCACATTTACGTGTTTTTCATTCATTTCATTCAAAAGATTTGATTGAAAGATATTTTGTACTTATTTTTTTTTGTGGAGCTGCCAGCATAGCTGGCAGGGGACCACTTAGCAATCTGTTGTGCTTGGGCGGTTTTACCTCAATCTGAAAAGGTTGGAGTTCAATTGGAACCAAACTTGTGCTATATAGGGGAAGGGATCCCTCATACGTTGATGACATCCAAAAGCGTCATGTACAAGGGTTAAAGGTCCATGTGAGGTCAAGCGGAAAATGGTGTGTAATAGGTCACTAAATGTTATTTCTTTTTAGAATTGACCTCAATTGAAACGTGAAGTTAAATTAGATAAACTTGTGCATAGTGCAACCATGGGTTCAAAGGTCACATTGCAAGGTCAAAGGTTCATGTGAGGTCAAGTTGAACGTAAGTGGGCTGCCACAGTTATATTTTTTTTAAATATAGCAGTCAAAAGCTGAGAAATGTGAAATTCTAGTTTATTTATTATTTTATAGTTTAAATTATTAAGTGGAGGAACCAAGGTTTCAAATTAGAATGTAGTGCCATTGTAATTTGGTGTTAAAAACGTACGACCTGAAATATGTGCTATGGTTAATTAGAAAATGATATGAGCTAAGACTTATAGAGATGTTTCAAACAGGGATTCAAAGATTTGATCTATGAACGCAACAGGAGTGTGCCTACGATCAGTTCAAAGTTTATGATGGCGATTCTGTGATGGACAAAAACATGGCCAGTTGCGCAGTGTTATTCCTGAACAATAACAGCCATGGCAATAACATGTTTATATCATTTTATCTGATGCATCTGTGTCAAGAAACGGATTTAGGAGCAGAATTCAACAAGTAGTAATAGATTCAGGTCATTGATGCAATCGGAAAGAAAGAAACCGTGTGTGTCAGCATGTTCGTGTTGTCTGGTGTGTGGTGTGTGTGTGCAATTTGATATGGAAATACTGAGGTACATCGTTCATAAATGATCTGACATAGGAGATTGTTACAATGAACAATATATCTAAATATATGTAAAATGAGCTAGGCTAATTATTCTGAAAATAGCCTCATCCGACTTATTGCTTGGGGTGAAGCGTCTAGTCAGGTCACTACCTCTGCATGTGCAGTGATGTAATAGCATTTACGCTCACGTCAAGAAATGGCGCGTCTTTGTCGCGCCGCGTAAAAGTTGCGTCCCTTCAAGTCAGGGCAAGCGATTTACTCTTGCAATGAACAAATCTCGCGCTGATGTTACTGCACAGACGGTAGCAACACGGACTATAGTGATTTTGGAGATATGGATGTGAAAAATAGGACAAAATAAATCTGGATAAACAATGGGGTTTAACACAGCTGCCGGTTAACAGCTGCGAAGTGTTTTGTGTTATTTGAAGTATTTTGTAATTTTCTCTTGATTACAGATTGTGGTGGCGTATACAAGATGAATTCTTACCACATGAATTATTTTACCATGTACTCATGGAGGACACAAATTATGGTAGTAAGTGAGTACATTGTCCAATATTGGGTAAATAAATTACTTTTACTTCATCAACCTAGCCAGGCCAGCGTTAAAGAGTTTGAAAAGCAAAGATCAGTTTTAAAGGAACGAGGACAATTTGCTAGACAAAACCTGATATTGTTTTTAAATTTTAGATTGTGAAAGGGGGAAAGTGCACAGTAAATGGTCCCATATGAAGCGAATTGTAATAAAAATTTCCTACTTTCTGACATCAGGACGTAGCCAGGAGGGGTGGGGGGAACCCCAAAAAAAGGCAATCTTCAAAAAGGCGCTATCAGGCTGAAGTTTGCCGCTTTTTTTGCCTCCAACGGCGGCAGCGCATATGTGAATCAGGTCTACTTGGTGATAAAATTTCCAGAAAAGTAAATGGTTTTATACCATAAAAATTTATGTTCAAATTGTCAAAAACTGCAGAGCTTCCGGGGGCTTCACCCCTGGACTCCAGCCAGGGGCCCTAAGGCGGGCCCCTTGCACCCCCACCCATTATTCTCGCGCTTCGCGCTCGAAAGGTCCCACCTCTGGAAAAACGCACCCCAAATAAATTCCTGGCTTGGGGCCTGCTGACATGTTTCTTACTCAGGGGTCTATGACCTATGTTGACTATGATATAAAAATATTGATTTAATCAAAATAAAACTTGAAAAATTGCTGGATGAAACTTGAAATTCTTGAAACCATATTTCTTATTAAACCATGGGTCTTTGCATTTTACCTCAATTGATTTTTTGTGGAAATTTCTATAATAAGCTTTGACTTTAAAGGCAACTATCAGTGATTTGCTAAGTCAGAAAATCAAAAAAAATCATCTTAAAAATCAGATTTTTTAGTTTTGAACATGTATAGGTTCCTAACATACCCGCAAGAGATAAGTCTTAAAACAGCCCAATAAGGACAAAAATCGGACATTTTTAGTCATTACACCGTCCGGACATTTACCACAACACGTAATGGAATGGGTGTACTATCTTTGAACAATGTGTTTTCTTCGTTCTGTCAATTTTTAGTTGGAAAATATGCATGGAGACTTGTCCTTCACTTTAAGCTATTCCTGCAAATTCTAATATTTTTATCTGCGAGTAAATAACTGATAGTGTCTTTAATCCATTAAAATGGATCGCTTCCAATCTCAAACCAAACCAATTTAGCCTAAATCAACAATGTACCTTTGAGAGTACCTGTTTTCACTATAGTGCCATCTCATTGCTGAAATTATTTTCTCTAATTTGGAGGACTGCCAGTGGACAATATAGCCCTGACGGTTAACTTTGTAAGGCTAATGTCAAACACATTTGGATTATGAACACCGGAAACAAGAATGTGAATACGACTATCTAGAAATACTAGATGGAGAGGAATACTCAGCGCCAGTATTAGGAAGGTTTGTGGACATAAGGTGAGTTACAATTAGTCGGATAGATAGGTCCACGTTATGGCCGACCGTAAAGGTTGAGATATATACAATTTTTTTGGACCAGTGATGAGACGGGTAGTATAGACTTAGAATCTGCCGGGTGCCACCTCGGCACCTTGGGCGTTTTGATAAATCCAAGATGGAGTCGAAATAAATGATAAAATATGCTATTCAACCCGATATTATCAAAACTATGGAGTTAATATACTATATAACCCAATGAAAAACAATGTGACACGGCACTTGTAACCATTGAGGCATACTGCAAATCAAAATGGAAGCAAATTAATACACTTTTAAAAATATGCCCGATAACAGCTAATACCTGCGATAAAAATAAACATGAAGTACGTAGATTATGTCGTTAGGACACAATAAAATGTGTTTCGGACACTTTTAAGTTGTAACATTGACGCCAAACAATATGGCACCCAAAACCGTGCAATATCTTCAAAAAATACTGACACAAAATATTAAATATACCTTCAAGTATAAATTATTGTGTCAATGAAAGAATTAGAAATTCCTATGATCGTAAACCAAGTGAATACCAGGTAATCCCGGGGATATGATAAATCAAAATTGGGTCAAATATAAATTGAGTGCAAATATAATGAAAAAATGCAATGACTATGGTATTTTGACAACTTGCGCCCAATTGTTTTATTTTGATTTGGGCACATTTAAAACAAATTGAAATGTATTTGTACATTGGTTAGGATAAAAGGTTAACATTTCTAATGTCATAGACACAATTGATTTCGATTTGAAGGCTTTAATACTTACAAGTTTTGTGAAGTAGTTTTTGAAGATGTTCACGTTTTGGCTGCCATATGATTGACGTATGTTACAACTTTAAAAGTATCAGAAATACATTTATTGTGTATAACAACATAACCTAAGTCCTTTAGGGTCTATTTTTATCGCAGGTCGGCTGTTATAGGGTATATTTTTAAAATGATTGTGATTTGGCTTCCATTGTTAATTGAGTATGGACTTACTGTTACAAGTTTCATTAAAATTGTTCAGTGGATCCTATAGTATCTAGTAACTCCATATAATATAGGGTTGATTGATAATTTTCAATTATGGCGACGCCATATTGGATTTCCAAAACGCCCATGATGCCCAGGTGGCACCCAGCAGATTCTTTTTCTATACACCCTAATCTATCATTTTCAGGGAAAAATTGTATATATCTCAACTGGACGGTCAAATGAACGTCTCTCTGACTAATTATATCATATTAAACTAATCAGTGAAAGATTTTTGGAATACTTTAAATATGAATTCAAAAGGGTAATTTTGATACACTTTAATTATTTTGACAGCATCTTGTGTAAGTTTATTTTAATTGAATGTGGAAATACCGTGTCCCAAAAAAATACCCTAAAAGCACCCACAATTTCAGGTCTTTATAAACATTTTATGCAATATTTACCCTATTTAAAAGTATTTTATTAGCTTTTCAAAACGGCAATCCCATTGAATTGTGGGTCCCAATGACTGAAGTTTGTCCTGCATTTATAATGAAATCTGTTGTTTTTGTGTCGCCTGCCCTAGCAGGCAAGACACATATGGATCACTTTGTCCTGTAGTTGTCTGTTGTGTTGATGTCTGTTGTTGTTGTTGTTGATGTCTGTTGTGAAAAAGGGTTAACCTTTGCCTGTATATCCTCATACTTGATGGATTTAAACCAAACTTGGGTCCAAGGTGCGACATGGCCGCCCCCACTTGTTGATGCTGTCAAAGGTCACATGCCAAGTCAAAGGTCATGTGAGGCAAGTTGTAAAATAGGCTGAAATGTCAAATTGACCTCTTTGAAAATTGAAGTTCAATTGTGAACCAAAACTGATCATCGGTGCACATGGGATCCCTCATTTGTTGTATGAGTGGCCAAGGGTCACATACCAAGTCAAAGATCGTGGGTCAAGTTTAAATAGGCTGAAAATGTAAAATTGACCTCTTGAAAAGTTGAAGTTCAATTGGAACCAACTTAATCCTAGAGGCACATTGGATCCCTCATTTTGGTGATGAGGGTCAAAGGTCCACATATCAAGTCAAATGTCATGTTAGGCCTATCATTCCCTATCCGCGACGGCAGGCGAAACCTCGGTCCGGGAACCGTGTTATTTTTTTTACGTTTTAACACAGACATTCTGTCTTTATTACACATCCTCAAACACAGTTTTAAAATGTGTGCACAACCAAGTCTGTCTGTGTTAATCAAGTAAAAAAAAACAAACAATTTCATTTATTAAATACGGGCCACTCAGTCATTTTGGTCCCATTCCAATGGGGTTGCGGTGGGGTTTTTTTTTTTTTTTTTTTTTTTTTTTTTTTTTTTTTTTTTTTTTTTTTTTTTTTTTTTTTTTTTTTTTTTTTTTTGAAAAGGTTTTTTTTTTTTAATACTTTCAAATTTATAAATAATTGCACTACTTTTCTTAAAGGCATGAATTTGCTTGAATTTTTTTTTGTACACTCTGTATCATAATTTGTAGAAAAGACTGAGTAACTGGGTTTTGTCTATTGATATCTATTGACTATCTAATAATTTCCTCTATTTTTCCCAGATTCCAGCTGACCAAGTCACCTCAGGAGAAGCTATGTACATAATATTCCGTTCTGATGATACCATCATTAAGAAGGGCTTTAGTCCCAAATACCAAATCTCGGCCGGCTCCAGTACAGGCAGATCCAGCAAACATGAAATAACAATTTTCTTCAAAGTAATATGTTTTGTATGTTTATTTGTCATCGTTTTCTGTTGAATTTTGACAGTCAACTTTTTATGGAAGAAGTAATGGGTGATTATTTTTGATATACACAACATACGCTGCATGCATAAGTTTTGGTGACCATAGCTGTGTGGTTTCTAATATGCATTTTTTCTTTTCAAATAATGCCATTACATCCTTTCTACAAATTGATACATAATTTGTGAAAGGATTTTAAATGCAGTGAAATTTTCAGCTAAGATGTGATGATTTTATTGTTATAGTAACACACATTTGCACACCAGGGGTAGCACCAGGGGGTGGCAAGGCAGCTTCGCTCCATTGGAGTTCAAATTTCAAAAAACAGGGGGTTTCAAGCAATAAATTTCATTATATTAAGAGTTTTTTACCTAAATCAGTTAATCATTTCGTTTTCACCCCTTCCTCCAATGATTTTAACCTGGTGCTGCCCCTGGTGCACACACATCTACATGAGAACACACCATCTACATGAGCACACACACATCTACATGAGCACACACACACATCTACATGAAAAGCAACACACACACATGAGCACACACACATATCTACATGAGCCCACACCCATATCTACATGAGCACCCACACACGCACTTGTAGGCACACACAATACACACAAAACACACAAACTCGCTCTCTCACTGTTCTAATTTACTAAACTGTGGAATTAAAATCATGCATACACATCATTGTTGCTAAGAGCAAATGAGATATTCTGGGAATTCTGCCTTTCCAAAAGGTCCAATAAGTTACCATTCATATTTGAAGGTTTTGAATCTAAATTTCCATCTCTGACTCAGTTCAAATTGTACTGTGCTTTTTGTGCTGAGCAGAGAATGGTTTCTTCCATTTTCCACTGCATTGCCTGCATTGCAGTGCATGGAAGTATGAATGGACTTAAAGTTATAGGAGGGAATTTCCTCTTTATATTACTCCAGAGTTCTCTTTATAAATGTTCATCTCTTTTTCATATAACCAAGGCATCATTTTTAACAACTCTTCGGGCCAAAGTAATATGTAGTTTCATTTTGTTTTTATCTGTAATAAATGCATTTTAAACCCGTAAACTACTCTAGCCACTGGTCCATTTTCTTTTGTCAAGTGTATTCGACCTCATAACTTGCGGTTTGATATTTACTTAGGGGCGAAGGGATATATGTCTATCCAAGACCCTTTGTAAGAGATCAGCCTATTTTAGGTTATCATATTAGGAAAACCTTAACGGCTGGATATTTGTGTGGTTGTGTGTGTGTGTGCATGTCCCAGCCAATTTTATATTACACTTTTGTTGTAATTTTTTAATTGAATACTAATAATGTTCCTTCTCGGAAAAAAAAACTGCAACCATATGCTATGAAGGCATACACAGATTGAGGTCAAAGTTCATTTAGGCTCACCATGGTCAGTGCACTTGGGAATTGTGGGGATCCAGTGGGCAGGCTCCCATATGACGTTTGTTCTGCCATTTCAGAACCTGAGTAAAATTGCCACCTGTAGTTTGGATATTGCCAAATTGTTTCATCTTCCTGACAGTTAAAGGGCCATGGTCTGATCGCTAATAGCCTCATCCCCAGCACCCCAGATTTTATGGGAAGTGATACCAGAAGAAAGCTACTATTTTTCTCATTTACCCTGTGAAATCTTAGGGCTAAAGGATGTTTGGTTTGGAAGTTATGAGCAAAAATGTGGTCCATTGGTGACCAATATAAAGTGCTGCAACAAAGAGAGATTTTGAGTCACCCACATAATATTGATTGTATAATAGTAATTTATAGAGATTAGACGCTCAATTAGATTTGTACATTGTATTTGGCCACAGAATGTTTAAAAGAGAAGAAAAAAAGTGATTTTGATTTGCTTTTATTTCAATATAAAACATAGGCTGAATTTCATATTTGCTCCTATACCAAATTAGAAATTTCACAATTTTGGTACCAAAGAAACATTTCTCAGCTTAATCCTGTCAGATGGGGATATTTTTGATGGAAAGCTTTACATCAGGGCAAAAATCAGTACTTTCGATTTTTTAGGGACACCTGATATGTGAAATCTCTTGTTGCACCTTTAAATTTACACAGTACTTTATGGGTAATCATTTTTTATTTGCTCTAACATCAAAATGGGTTGAAATGTCAGTGGGAAACTTTACAGATGGGGTTTTGGGGTGAAGGCAATTGGGATAAATAACTGAATAATTCCTAGTATTTAGAAAGTAATATCTAGATAAGTTTTTTATCATTTGGCTATTTAAAACTACAAACTACTCCAGCCACTCTAAAAATTACAATACAATATATTACTGAACTTTTAGAAAATATCACAGAACATTGGTGCAAACTTGTAATATAGATTGTTCAGTACTAGTGTAAAAGACACCAGACAAAAGTATATCTCAAGCTTTTTAACATTGTGATAGCTGTTGTCATAGAGCTTTTAATTAAACCATACATTCTTTGAATATAATCTGGTCATTATTTATAGAAGTGAAGCCAGTAGAAAGTTGTTTTCTTTGTGTGTTTGTGTTTTGCAAAAATAGAAGGAGAGGTATTTTGGAGATATTTAAAGCTTAGTTTACTGACCAAATACAATTTACCATAAAAAAATTAAGTTTGAAATGATAATCTTTCTGATTATCAGTGCATATGTACACTGACCATAGAAGGTACATTGAGAGGTGGGGATGATGGGGTAGCAGTATCTCATGAAATTTTGAAGGAAAGAACAGTAGAAACTTGCTGCAACATTGCTAACAAATACAACACACCACACAATGTTGTTTTGGTTAGAGAATGTGATGCACCGTATGAAAACAGAACTCTTGTCAGCTGGCTTGTACACCCCATTTCATACGAGCAAACCACAAGTATTTGGATCCACAATAATCATAAAATAGGAGTGGATTATCAGCCTGATCCTGAATCTACAGTAATATTATCAATTCGTAAATCTATACTGTTGGGTTTGAGGTTTGACTAGCATTTCATTGAGAAAGCCATGGCTGGGTGTGGCCACATCCTAGCTTGTTCTGCATCTATGTTTTTGTTTTTTTTTAATGTGCACAGTATTAATGGTATTCATAATATCAAGCCCATGCTTGTATACTACATACTGTAATCCATTGTTTCCAGCCTACTGTGACTTCCCCCGACTTGGGATAGGTGATGGTGGGTTGAGCGCTTTGGTCCCAGGAACCCTCCCTCTCATTGTTTGGATGTTTTCTTTTCTTCATATATATATATGTGAAGCCCATGTTTGTGAAGCTAGGAACAGTTTATGTGAGGTGACAAGCAACAACATGTCAAGTCAATGCCCCTACTTATACCTTACAGTTCCTTGGAATGGAAACCATAAGATCGGCTTGCAAGCTGGAACACTCGAAGAGAAAGCAAACTCCATTCAAGGCATGACTGGTCACAGGAACCTAGCTTGTTATGATGCTGTCTCAGCCTGGTTCCACTGGGGGATGTATGGCCATGTGACTAACTCCCAACTCCCAAACTTCTTGTTGTTTCTTGACTTGCTAGACTACAAAGTGCAAAAGTGTCACAAGGCCAAAGATTGAGTAAAAAGGACAAGTACATAATGACAAAACATATGTAAATAAACAATAATGGATATTACAAATAAGAGAAAGTCAAACACCAATTGGCACTGACTTGGCAATGATTATGCAATGCATGTATGGGACAAATCATCACTGGGTATCTTTGTGTATGTACCCAGAAAACATTGTGAGCATTGGCATATAATCTCAATATCTACTAGTTTGAGTAATAATTTCTTGGCCATGGCATACGTGCGTGTTGCTCGTTGCGTGAACTGCGTCTACGTGCAACCCAGTGGGGGCGCCATTTTGGCGGGAAGCGGGCGTATCTTGTAACTTGGCCAAGAAATTGTTACTCCAACTTTAGCCTGTTACATATTGTAAATAACAGATGCAAGAACATCAGCTGATGAAAGGAGTGGTTAAGATCTTTGCTCTGTAGAAGGTCCGAGGTTCAAATCTCAGTTGGACTGTGAAAAAAATCAATTGTCTGCTCACCTCCATGGCTGCATCTGAAAGACGCGGGGGAGATGAGCCATGACAAAGACCTCACAACAGTCAATTCCGATAGGATAATCCCCCATGCTGTAGGAGAACAATGGGGTGTCCTTTAACCCTGGTATGTCTAGTTGTCAGCATGTAATCACCTTGATTACAGCTGTTAATAGCAAGATGTGCCTGACAGACCCGAATTGCCTGAAGATAACATTATTCATTGTACTGATCTCCAGAGGTTCTAACCACCTGGTTTTTGTGGATAGTTACAAGGAGATGATGTGTAGTGACAAAAGGTCCATTTTGACACATCACACATTTTAAAGATGATTAACTATAAATATTTATGTGTTGATTTAGTTCTACCAAGAATATTTTGATTGTGTTTCAATTTGTTTTGAATATGGGCAAAGAAGAATATATTTAGCAACAAAATATGTGTCATGCTTTTTCAGAAAATGAATGAAGCACAATATGGAAATTCTTTATAATTGTGGTTTTGGTCTTTGCACTTTGCTTTTTTTCCTGACAACTACAAATAGAATAAAAGCTGAAATCAGGCTCATCCCATTGAGTTATGTGTCAGAAGTGACTCCACATGCTTGCGTGCATATAGGTATATAAGACAACTTTTTTCTTTTGTTGACTAAGTCAATGTAGCAAGTCATTGCAACCAATTTGGCATGCAATGGGCCAATCTTTGGGAAACTTATTTGCCTCCCATGACAAAACAACCAATCTAGCAAAGTGGAAATATTCTTTTTGGTTAGGTTTTTGTCCAAACCTTATAAAAAATAATGTTTTCACTTTCGCTAGATTGGTTGTTATCCATCAAGATCTTTGTGCGTTTGGAAACTAATGCAGAAGGCATCACAAACAACAATAATACAAAAAGCAAGGAGAAAAACACCTGCTACAAATAATGAGTTTTAAATATTTTTTTAAACAACAGTGTTGAGGGTTTCTGTGATCTAAATGGAAAAGTCTATTCCAAAAGTGTGGGCTAAAAAATAAAGGATACACTATTGCCAGCATACTTATCCATATTACAAAATAAAATGTGCATCAAAGTGTACGATGAGGAATAAACCATTTGTGTGTTGGAGGAATAATGAATCTATGGACTCTCACTCACTGGACTTTCAGGTACCCATACTCATGCATAGGATCATGAATAAAGGGTGTTTCCTCTATCAATTTCAGGATTTATTTTGTTTTATGCAGATTCTGAAAAGGGGTAGTCATCAAAAAGCTTATATGATTTTTATTTTAAATGTCATGCATGATTAAAAAATCAGACATCCAGATGTTGTGATTTTCACCATGGATTCTCAAGAGATATTGGCAACAGATTTCATTTACAATTGGATGGAAGTTAATGTCACTTTTACATGCACTATGCAACTATTTCCTTTACTAATTCTGTTTATTACTTTGTGTGTATTTATGGGATTGTATTTACCATATTGCATTTTGTTTAAATGAAAATGTGGTAATTTATAGATTTCATGAGTTTGCAAAATGAAGGGGTTTAATTAATCCCCCCAAATTCACAGTTTAGGAGATTAAAGAGCATTTTTTGTACACTAAAATGCGTAAAGGGGTGTTTTCAAGTCCAATGCATGAGCGTTGGTATCCGAAAAGAGAAGATCCCAGTAGCTTCCTATAATGCATTGCTTCCAATGGAGTTTTTGTACAGGTAGTCATGTGAATCATTAGCAATGAAACATTCTTAAAATGCGTTTTGTGGATCAGTCTGTTAATTTAGCCATGTTTCATCTCTAACGATTCACATCAGTGCTGTCCAAAACCTCCATTGGAAGCAATGCATTGTGGGAAGCTACTGATATCTCTCTTTATCCGAAAGTTTGGCGAGTGATGGGACTGGCTGTCTGTGAACATTATTTTACACATTAATATATTAAGTGAGTAAACTGAAATTAATGTGTTCTGAACTGGAATTGTGTGTTTTTACTGTGTAGGTGTGTGTTGATATGAATAAGAGTGCGGGAGAATGGAAAGCCTAAATTGAATTTGAAGATGGACTAGCTGTGCATGAATAAAACCGCAAATCTTGTGAAAAAGTTTGGAAAATATAAGCCTGACCGTTATAATAGTTTCATGTTACGAATGCTCCAAGTACCATTCCTATTGAATGTGAGCTGAATCGCAGTAAGTTTATAATTTGACCCTAATGACCTTTGACTAGGGGGGTACTGGGGCAGAATTTCCAAGTTGTCCCAATGACCTGCTCTAATAATTAGTGCTGAACAGGACCAAATATGTGCATAAATTAGCTCAACTGACCATTTGACCTTTGACCCATAAATTTTGACCTATGGGGTTAGCTTTGTACAGATATACACACTCACACACAAGCAGAGGACCAGTTAGCGAAAGCGAATAGTGTACATTGGTATGGGCACCTGTGAGGAAGGATGACGAGCATGTTTTAAGAAGAGCTTTGAATTTGAGGTGGGCAGTTCGAGGAGGAGGGGATGACCAAAGAAGACATGGAAGAAGCAATATTGCTTGTATCCATATTCTACAGCTTTATTGCTTGTGGCGAGTTCAAAGCCTTTTTTGGTAAACATGCCAAAAACAATTACTGTCGTGAAGTACTAAAGGTGCAGGGCTAACACCATTGCGATCCCCCTTTACTCGCATTTTTTCTTCTTGGCACCTGCACAACTGCATATTATGTTTGTTTATACCTGTCTCCATGGATGACATATTAAGTCATGTTTACTTCTTTTGGAGTAAATCAATGAAATACAAAGAACATCTACTGCTGAACACTTTTTTCAAGACTACGGATATTTCTAAAGTGAACAAGTAATCAACAAACTTATTCCAAACAGTGTCCCTCACACAAAAATAATATTTGGTTGTGATTGTTCTTATTTTAGTTTTAAGTTGAAAATTAAAAATATACCCCCGTGCCATCTTAAATCTCATTAAGACTTGATCAATAACACAGAAATAGTGGGGTATTTACACCATAGTTGCCCCAGAATGATCCTTAAGTGTGTTATATTGGATGGTCAGGATTTTGAGGTGAATGGTTATCAAGAGGTCATTTTCAGCATTGGAATATCAGTTTGTCTGTATCTATCTATCCATACACACTTTCAAAATGGTTGTCACACAAGCATTGGTAGATTTTGATGAAACTTGTGCATTGTGTAGGTGGGAAGCGTAGGTACTAAGGAAATTATGGGTTGCAATTTGACGTCTTAACGAAAATTGGATAGTGATTAGGGTGTTAAGGATTTTTGGGTCAAAGATCAACAAGGGGCCAAGCAAAGGTACATGGAAGGGATTTTGAGGTGATTATCCATTGGTGCTCTGATTTAGATTGTCTGATTAGTAAAATCACTGGCAGTGATCATTATTTAAAATTGTGTAGAATGCTCATATCCTCATTTCCAGGTAAATACAGGCATATTGTAGTTTATTATGCCCAAAGAGCGGGTCAATACCAGATAACTATTGTAGTATTAGTGATTTGTAGTTTGTGTTTTTTTTAAGTTACTCTTGGAATCACTTGTTGATAGCAATAGAAACCTTGTCTGTTTATAGTTACTAATGCATAATGCCACCATGTTAGCAGACTTCAGAAAAACATTGGAATATCGAATGATTACCTTTGCGGGGTGGGGGGGAATGGGTGCCGAGGCATTTTTTGAGGGGGAAAATTTGGGTTCTCCATAGATACTGTACAAAAGCAAACTATAAGAGGCTTACACATCATGCACTGCAACACTGAACTATACACCCATCCCTGATTACAGAGCGAAAACAAAGAGCAAGTTAGCGAAAGGTCCAGGTTTGAGTCCCTGTACAAGCACATGCATCCAAGATTTATTATCAGATGTGTGTGGCTGTGCATGTTATGTTATAATTGTTCTAGTGCATGATGCGTGTTTTCTTCCTCAGCTTTAATGATAGTTAAAGATGTTAAGAAATGCAAAGTAAGCATCAGTAATGATCTTGCGTAACTAGTTTGTTGCAGTGTATGATGCGTGAGCCTCTTATAGTTCGTTTGCATTCATACATTGTTGGGCTTGTCGACTTCGATCTTGTACACTGGTGTGTTGTGTGTGTTGTTTACGCCTGACTGCCTATCCATGAGTATCATAGACCGATCTCGTTTAATCAGGGACGTCTGTATCGCTCAGTGGTAGAGCACTTGCCAAGTTAGTGAAACTACTGGTGCATGTGTCCAAGATTTTTTCTCAGATGTGTGTGCCTGTGCATGTTATGTTATAATTGTTCTAGTGCATGATGCGTGTTTTCTTCCTCAGCTTTAATGATAGTTAAAGATGTTAAGAAATGCAAAGTAAGCATCAGTAATTATCTGCGTACTAGTTTGTTGCAGTGTATGATGCGTGAGCCTCTTATAGTTCGTTTGCATTCATACATTGTTGGGCTTGTCGACTTCGATCTTGTACACTGGTGTGTTGTGTGTGTTTGTTTACCCTGACTGCCTATCCATGAGTATCATACCGAAACTCTGTTTATCAGGGCGGTCTGTATAGCTCAGTGGTAGAGCACTTGCCAAGTTAGTGAAACTACTGGTGCATGTGTCCAAGATTTTTTCTCAGATGTGTGTGCCTGTGCATGTTATGTTATAATTGTTTAAGTGCGTAATGTATGTTTCTTCGTCGGCTTTAATCACTGTACAAAGGTCAGTTCAATCATGGGGGGGGGGGGTGGGGGGACCTGGCAGAAGGTGGCAAGGGTTCTGAGCAGCAAAAAAAACAATGTGTTTAGTACCGTATAGTCAAAATGCATGCATTATGGGATTGCTTCAAACCTCTGTTGAAGCACTAAAAGTATGTTGTATTCTTGTTTGTCACATTTTTTATGTACTGATTGTTTCGTTTTGGTTCACACAAAATTGACATGTAGGTAATGTACTTTCTGATAAATGTCATCACAACTACACTCTTCGGGTTTTAACACTTGGCAAAAATGGGAGCACAAATACAAGCAGTGTTTACAACAATTTTGTTCATCTTTTTTAAAACAAAAGAAAGCAAAACTGTGAGGAGACTGGTCATTAATTTATGGAATATATTGCCATTGCATATTTGTAATTTACACAATTTATGATGTACATTGTGTAATACCTGTAAAAACATTGTAAATACTACTTTGTTAATAACAAACATGTATTATCTGTATATTTTATTACATAAGTGTGATTTTGTTTGAGCATGTGTAAAATAAACATTCATTTATGACAGTGATGAAAGTGGGTGCCACTCAGTGTTGCCAACGCTGCGGTTTACCCGCACAATTGGGGTACTTTTTACATGCCTGCCACGCCTAAAAAAAGGCCACCGCGGGTTGCCCCAAATTGGGCTACTTTTCATAGTCACAAGGCGCGGCACCGACGCGGCACCCGCGGGCATCCTTTATCCCTCTGTACATCATTTATTTCGAGCTCCGAGAAAGTTTTAAAAGGTCCGTAGTTGATTAGCGCTTCCTTTCTTGAAAATGCTTTACCTGCATTTACTACAGGGGGTACTCGCTCGGCTTTGACAACAATAGTAACAAACTCTCAACTTCATCCCGTGATCTGAGTGCTTTGTGCTCCTTACACGACGGGGAGTAGGTGCTCACTCAGGTATAACAACAAATAATTATCCTAACAAAAAGTGACCGTCATGGGTGGTACAATGTACAAGGGTAGGGCTCATTCCCAGCTCACTGGGGTGAAACGTGAGAGGGAAATTCCGGGGGGGGCAATTAAACCTTGCTAAGCTGTTAGGATGTAAGTAAAAAGGATGATTTGGTAAATTAATTTAAGTGCCGCGGGTATTCGAGGACTATAAAATGGAACATTTCTTGACAAGTAATCAATCAATCAATCAAATTTATTTTTGACTATGAATTTTATTAGCCGTTCTTTTGAGTCTCCTTTCGTAAGGTTTTGACTACGAAAAACTCTTGCCATTTTTCGTAAATTGTTGACTATGAATTTTATTAGCCGTTTTTCGCCGTATTATTTTTGCCGTTCTTCTTTGTGAGTTTTTGTCTACAATTTATTTCTGCCGTTCATCATGCCGAAACATTCAGCAAACTGGTCGTCTTGAGTAATTTGTGGCTGTCAGCTGTATATCAACGGTTCTTCTCGGGACCAAATAAACAGTCTTTTTAGGACCACTTTGGTAAAATAGATAATGAGTGTGTGTTAATAAAGAAATAAAGAATATAGAACAAAATAAAAAAATGAAGAAAAAGAAAGAAAACAAAAAACAAAATAGATTCTTTATAAATAAAAAATAAATAAATAATAAATATAAAATAAATAAAAAATAAATAATAAATATAAAATAAATAAAAAATAAATAATAAATATAAAATAAATAAAAAATAAATAATAAATATAAAATAAAAAAGAAATAAATATAAAATAAATAAAAAATAGTTAAAAATCAGACTAAACTGGCATTTTTTCGTAAAAATAGCGTCCTCACATGCGCTAAGCGACAAATGATAAATTGGGCTACTTTTTGGCCATTTGCCGTGCCTTTGCGCGGCCCTTTGTCAAGGGTAGGCGAAATTTTTGTTGGCAACACTGGTGCCACTCTTAAAAAAGTGACTTTTTGGCCCCTCACAACAACAACGTTGTGTGAAGGCATGTGGAGGTATGTTGGTCAAGGTTAGATGCCATTGCATGAAGTATTTGAAATTCTTTTGTTCATTTATTGAACAAAAGATTTGCATATTTCACATACATGTACACACATTGTGTATGGCATCTATTGACTGATCCACATCAATCTTGGCATCACAAAGAACAGAAATAATGATAAATTGTTGATATGACCTAACCCTTGCAAAATAGGCATTGTGAATTTTGAACAAAATGACTGATTGTGGCTTTAATAGCATATCTGATCATCAACCATCTTGGTGGGATGATAGCTCATGGTATGTTCTGGTACGGACTGTATAGTTTGGTGATGAAATTCATGCATAGGCCTACTAGTGAGTATTATAATTGTGGTGCTAATTTCTCATTGATCCACTGTAAGTCATTGATGAAGTAACTTATATTGTATAGCAATGAAACTTGGCATAAATATTAAAAAGCATGTCTTTTGATACTTTAATTTCCCTTTCATTTCAAATATTACAGTGAAATGTGCTATTTGTTTGACTCATGGTTGCCATGGCAACCAAAGAAAAATATATCCAAGAGCATGAGTGGTTTCTTTCCAAAAGCCATTAATGTATGCTATGTTGTGGTGAGTTATGTTTGTAATAGCAATCTGTGTCAAAATTAATACAGGTTTTGAAACTTCAGACTTTCAGACTAAGGCCTATATTTTGGTATCTGATAAAAAAGTATTATAAGAAAATGTGTGAAGTCACTCCTAAAAGTGAACCCCCTTAGGCGACTAAAAAAACCCTGTTTTACGGGCCTGACCAATCCTGATTTTTCAGTTTTGCAGAATTTGGTGTTTTTTTAGTTTTTCCAAAAATTCATGTAAAATCAGCCAGTTTTTAGCCCAAATTTATCAATTTTGGCTAATTTTTTGGACAAAATTTGTATTAAAAAAAAATCATTTTTTTCCTCCTGATTTTTCAGATTTTGGGGCTATTTTAGGCTAATTATGACCTCCAGAAAAGAGAAAGTAACGGCTCGACGACCACCCCTACTGAAAGGTCTGGCCTTTTGAGCCCAAAATTATCAAATTGTGGCTATATTTTTTGAGAAAATTTGTAAAAAAAAAATCCTTTTTTTCTCCTGATTTTTTTTTTTCAGATTTCTAGGCATTTTGAACAAACCTCAAGAAGAAGAAAAGAAAAAAGAAAATGCCCAAACAAAACCTACTGAAAGGCCACTCGCCCGTTAAAAACGGGGTTTTTTTTCGTCGCCTTAAAGCAAAGATTGATTCTCATGAACTTGGAGTGATAGCCAGTGTTGAAAACTGATGCTGTATGTTTTTTGGTGAATTTGTGCATACTATTGAGTGGTATTATGAATACTATTATATACTATTAAGTATTATGAATACTGTATAATATTTCAGCTGTAATTTTTATTAATCCAGTGAAAGCCTAAGTATTGGTGCACTATACAATATTTTCTGAATTCTGATTTCCATTACCATTGTTCCCTAACCAACATAAATTTATTTCACAGACAGGTACTCAGGCACTCATAGTTACTAATGGTTCAGGTTTAATTGGACGAAGGGACAAAATTGTTTAACACGTTCCCCAGACTTTGGGCTACTTTTAGCCCAGATTCGCTTCAGCGGTTCCATTGTTTTAGCCATTTTAACCATTACTCAAAGCTAGCGAGACATAGCAATTCTGACCGCAGTCTGCCTTAGATTTCTAGCCAGAGTGTCTCGCCTCGAGGCCGTTTTTCAATGAAACTGCAACCCGATATCAGCTCGTCTGCCAACACATGTGTGCCGATGGGAGGTCAGTAATTGCCAATCTTTATCCCTAAAGTCCTGGTGTGTGAGGCCCATGAATTTGCCTAGCACGGGACCAGGGAAAGTGTTAAACACGATTTAAAATTGGTCATACTTACCTGACCCATGGATATTTACTTAGAAGTGAGCCAATTCCTTAGTGTATCCCTTGTAATTGTGCTCTTAATGTAAAACATGTACTTATTGATTGCTTGACATTAATATGAATTTCCCACCATGTGGCGGGTTTTCCTAGATCGCATCACATATTATAATGTCCCAGATATGAAAACATTATTTCAAGAAGCCTCTTCAGGTAATAGATTTCCTGAAGGAGGCTGATTTGTATCAATATATTTAACTGACCTTTTTAATCAAATGCTGTTTATTAAATAAATTAGAATTAACAAAAGTGAAATAATCATTATAATATATTTTATGTTTATGGTTGGTAAAAAATGTTTGATCTTATAATGTAACCATGATTATACATATGCACAATTGTGTTGATGGTGTCGTTAAAATTCTAATACTTACCTCACAGTTACTAACCTAATTGTGGGGCCATATTAAAGCAATAATAGCACTTTTTTTTAAGAGCAACCCCCAATTTTCACAATTGATATTTTGCACCCGTTATGTGGTAATGTTTAGGAACTACACTGCGAACGAGAATGCTAAAAATGTGTGTTTATCATAAAATAAAGCACTTTTGTAATTAGAATTGGGATCCCAGATTGTATAACGGCAGAGCTGGAACTGTTACGTTTATGTCCGTCCATGATGGAACTAGTGCATCTCAAGAAATGGACCTATGAACTGACTGCCTGCACCATAAACAATTATGGATGAGCGTAGACACATACAGGGCTATTTCCCCGGTTTTTTACATATTTGGAATGCTTCCAATAATCTTTAGATCACAGCCGGAAGTGAATAAGCCGAATACGCCTCTTATGTAAATAAAAATGATTTTATGTAATTTTCTGTCGGTGACATGACAGAAATTCAAAGCATGGTTTTCTATGGGGAACGATTACAATAGCAGGCAAGGTCAAAACAAGGTTTGCGGTTTCTTTTGTACCTGTTTTTTCAATAAACCTTCGAAACATGCTCGTTAATGTGGTCTACACCGCCAATTGGAATTTTGTAAAAGAATTGTGATCTAAAAATTCTATCACTTACAAGCCGCATGTGCAGTGTTACTGGTGCGACATACTACAAATCTCGCACCTGACCTTACTGACACGGAGGTAAAGAAATGGAGTAACGGTTGTTCTAATCATTTATTCTGGTGTGGCTATGCATTGACAGTCTTGAATGTAAAACAACTGCATCTTTTGTGTGCTCGACTAGAATTTTTTAGCTAAGTTTTAGACGATTTGTTGTAGAACATAATAGAAATGTTGTTCCATGGCCTCATAACAAATCCTTGATATGAAAAGTAGTTGATATTTTAAATGATGTGTTTTGACTACCTAAAACCCCTACCTCGGTACATTATTGGTCATAACCTGAATTGTTTACCCATTATTTCTTACATATTACAGATTGCTATCCTTATTTGAAAGAAACAAATGTACTACCAAACCTCATTTTTAGACATAGGGTACCATCTCTGATGTCTAAAGAACAGGTAAAACAATTATAATGGTCAAGCACAAACAATTCCATTATTGACAATTTTTTACTGTACTTGCTGAAGACATGTATTGGTCTAAACATGGACTATTCACTCCTTTATTTCGTTCTAATTACTCTCCAAAAGCAGGAAAATGTGTGACAATGCACAATTCTTGACAAATATGAATTTGTTTTTAATATCCTTGCAGTGCAGGGATCAAGCCACAATCCATGATACTGTGTTTGAATGTCCTGGTGCTAACCTGCAATCTTAATGGTTTCATAATTGTTGCAACACTGTGTAGATTTGGTTCCCCCGCGCCCCTTTGAATTCATGTAGTGAGGCATGATACACTTGGGTCAATCTCACTGCATATTATTTTCACACACTCTCTTGGAAGGGGAGGAGCGAGGGTAAGAAAGTTAGAGCGACAATGTGCTTGTCAAGCTTATTATGCTTGCATAGCTTCCAATATTGACAAACTGTTTGCCACCAAGGCTAATGAAACAAGATAGTGGTTTCAAATACCTGATGATTGCATCAAGAATGTAAATAGTTCTAATTAAGCTTAAGGTGTTGTACAGTACACTCCAAGATGGAGGCATGTTACATGTGTGACAATAGAGCGAGATTTTTGTTGAGGATACGAATGATAAATCTCTTATCCAAACTTGTGCTTTCTTACATCGACTTTAACACGCAGAGGCTCCGACTTTACACCAGGAGCAAGCTGGTAACATACAAAATGCACCTCTAAAGTATTGGACAACATCAATTATTAAAGCGTAGTTGTAGACTGAGACAAACTCTGTATGGAATTCAATATTATGAATCGTGCAATTTTGTTTTGTGTGGGTTTGCGTGAGATCGTATACGCGTGGCCAATAACAGAAAGTACGATGATAGTAGCGATATCACTCCAATCATTGGTATGTCGAAACCCGATTGGGGTGTGCGAAATCATATCTATAGGGCAATCACGCTCTGTGAATATGTATTACACTCTGAACATTCGATGAAAATCATCTCTTAACGGTGGTCCTACATTGTGGTATGTACGGCGTGTCTAATCATTTAAATACAGGACTTGATGCTCCTACAGTTCCATCCTTTGTGAGCATAAAAAATATGTGAGCATCTCTTCCAGTCATATTATGTTGCAAGTAAATGTCGGTGATGTGGGTGACTGTGCGTGAAAAACCATGGGCAGAACGCTTACGCATCTGTGAAATTTGGCACGAACATCCATGTCACCCCCTATCTCAAGTTAGGATGTGGGTGTCGTAAGTCCGCGCTTTTGTCAGAAGAGTGTCTGAAGTGGCATTTATAGTGGTTTCATCTAAAACTATGCTCAAGGTGGCGATTTGTTGCTATATGGTGTGAGCAGCTTACGTTCTCCAGAAAGGGTTGGCACCAGTGACCTACGGGACTACAGGCAGGTGATTGTGTGTACCGAAACTAGTAGGCAGTCACACAAGCACAGTTGCTGTTGAGCAAAAGTTTATACCTCATACGATCTATACCATCCCACTGACCCTCGGTCAGGGGCTTTAGAGGCGAGTTCTAATCATTGTCCATAAGCATGGTAAGATATTCCATCCAGGCCCAGACGCGTCTGCACCCTACAGCAGGAATAAATATCACTAATCTCTCCCAGGCTGCAGTTTTACATTGACCATGTTACCAATCTCGTGGGGCTTCTCCCTCCTTAACATTCATGGGTTGTGTCTTTGAACAACTTCCATGTATCGTGAATAATGTGCATAAAAAAGGGTATAAGACATTTCCAGTTATAGTATTATATTTCAATTTTGTAAAAGTATAATGACAAAAATTGTGCTTTGGTTCCTTTAAAGACTGACGCAGATTTGCGGCCGTTGAGGGTGCCTCACTTTACACAAATCAAGTTGGTGGTGTGCATGACTAATGCTCGTCCATACTAAGCACTGTGTGAAATAACTAGCTCACATCGAAGTCCTTCAAGTAGAAAATCACATCCTTTGTTTAATTTTCCATTCTCCGGATTCAGATTTTTGGTTATAAAACAGTGTTCTAATGCTAACTGTTTACTATGCATAAATGTTTACTGCATTAAAACAAGAAATCAATTAAAAAAAATCTGATTCTATCTAACTTTGGTAATTACAGGGATAAAGCAGCGAAACTACAAAAAATCATCAAAATTTTCGTATTTTGTCTTTTTGTGACTGGTAAGGATGTGCTAACAGTATACCTGCAAGTGGGTTGTTTAAAATCCTTTTTCCTTTTTAAAGACAAGGCAGCACTTTTTATCTGATTTCTGTAATTTTCTATACGTGCGTATCAAAATTCCGACTTGGAATCACAAAGAGCTTTCTGTGTGAATTCCCAATTTATAAGCGTAATATTTGTGCAACCCTTTCCTGTACATTTTACCTCAAACACAAATATTATTGATCTCATTTCATTCCTGCACTGGTGTAACTCAACAATCATCTGTTTGGTGTGATTTTCAGATGTCATATTCGCTCTATGTCTAGTTCCGGGGAACGGTATGAACAAATGTCCTCAAATACTTCCATTTGTTTCACTATTTGGTGTTTTTTTTTTTTTAATTAAAAATTAGTTTGATGGAATTGTACATACTTTCTGTTTGATTTATAAGCTAAAAAATGCATTTCCATATTTTTTTTATCTTCGCATGAATCGTTGTTAATCCCTTTAAGGCATTTTAGAGTGACTATCTTTAGTTCTCAGATGATTATTTTTTTAATTACTACACACAAAAAAAATATATATTTTTAAATAAATCTTCTGATTCAGCCTTCAATGGAGATTGGAAAAGCAGACCATTTATGTATTATAATTTTTTTTTGATTAAATTGTGGGAGGGAGTGAGTGAGGGGGGAGTTGAGGAAGGGAGGGAGATGCTGTGAGCTGGTTTTCTATGGAGGGAAAGACTAGGAATGGCTTCTGCTCTGTCAACTAAGATTTAAATAGATTATGTTAGTGCAAAGCTTATTGTTGTGCATTCACGCTACCAGAGAGTCGATTATATATTTTCCCCAAACGTGTTAGAAGTTTCATCACACGATTTTTTACAAAGTCATATACTCTTTTATAAGTTTGTTTTTTAACTTAAAATAATAAAACATTGTTTGATTGTATCTGAAAGACATATTGGTACTTGTGATGTCGTATTGTTTTTTAGAAAAAAAAATGTATGTGATCAAGTATAAAAAATGGGTATTAAAGTCCATGCATTTTTGACACAATCGAACGTCTGCCCCAACTTGCAAATATGAAATACCGTCCTAGATTTTCTTGATTTGAAATTTGGCTTGGTAAATTAGCGTTTTTTGTGAGGATGACACAACTTCAGAGTACTCTTGTAAATTATCTTGGTCTTAAACTGGATTGTTCTGTAATACGTGTCTCTGGAAGATTTTTGAATCTACTTAGTACTCTAAACCAGAATACAAATCCCTTTAGCCCAACAATCACATTTTGTGGCACACTTTTTATGACTTTGACAAAGACTTAAAAAGTGAATTTGTTTGAGGCTAATCTTTCTCGTTAAGCACAATCATACAAGTTGTGCCCTGTTTTCTTTAAGAAATGACAAAGATCCTATGACATGTTTTCAAATACACATAATGCACTAAACAGGGTATTGCACGCATGTAATCTGCATGAAACAGTGCTGAGAAACCATAAATTTTCAGTAAAAAAACAAAATTAGCATAAACATGGGTTTTGATAAACTTTGGGGAAATTCCAAAACAAAGTGATTTTTCACAGTGACCCCGTTGATGAAACCGGACAAAAAAAAAAAAGAAAAAAGGGCCGGAGAAAAACAAAAAAAAAAAACAGAGGGGGAGTCCTCCTCCTCCCCCTACAAACCTTTCGGGATAACAGACCAATTTTTCCCGTTCGAAATCCTGATCTGTCTTTTTCCGGTTTTTATTAAAGCCATAATTTTATGCAATTCTAAAGGAAACATTTCAATTTCTAAACTAAAAACCCCAAATTTATTTGTAATCTTTGCATTTTAGACTTAGGTCTTCAATGATAATGGGAATGCATTCATTTAAAGTTTTAACAATATTTCTATATTTCATTTTCTGTACAGTATTAGTCATTTATATTCACCCAGGAGATGGGCACAATATCCACCTTACTTTGCTAGAGAAAGCGGGTAGCGAAGAGCAGGCTAGGTGGGACCATCTTGGTTGCCCGAGAGAAGCCTATGTTGAGGTGATCCGGCACGAAACTGGGGTCATGATGATGACTTTGGCTGCATAGTTCTTATTGTCTTTAGTTCATTACAAAACACAGTGTGTAAGGTGTACAAAATATATTGTTGATTATCATTTTATAGCAAACCTTTCAGTCTTTTATGGACTGGGGTTATATTGTTTATTGGTTTGTTTACACTGGCACTGGTTCCTTATTTTTCTGGTTGTCGTTTTCCGTACCAGGCCTGACATGTACAGAACTTAGCCAGAAGAAGCAATGTTTTAGAAAGTCATAAAAATGTAAGAATTAACTTTCCTTTCTAGATCCTATCAAAATTGGAATGAAACTTCCCAGGCCATAAAGATTGAAATTTTTGGAGAGCATGAAACTATGTCAAATCATTGCACTACATGGTTCTGTTGATAAACTGTTCTCGATTCCTTCCTCCACTGACACCAGAAAGACAATTACACACATTTGGATAGGATTACCTTCCAAACCAGGCGTTCTTATTAACGATAAAATAAAGGCTACACTTTAATCCTATGATTTCCCCAAGAAGAAGTAGTTCTACTTGATTGATGGTTTTATTTAACACTTTTCCAGGACTTTTGGCTACTTCTAGCCCAATTCACTTCAGCATTTTCAGATTTTAAGTGGCATGAAGCGGAACCATTGCTAACACTAGCGAGACTCGGCAATTTGCTAGAACCTGTCCTTGATTTCTAGACATGTCTCGCCTTTAGGCTGTTTTTTTCAATGAACTGCTACCCGATATCGGCTTGTCTGCCCACAAATCGTGCTGGCTGCATGTCACCAAAGGCCAATCCTTCCTTGCTAAAATCCTGGTGTGCGAGGTCCAGGAAATTGCCTAGCAAGGTCCCAGAAATGTTTTAATAATCAACCTACCACATTTGTTGTTATGAAAGAATGACATAATGACCTAGTTTGTTCTTCTGTGTGTATATTAATTTTTATTTTATTGATAATAAGAGATATGAATCAAACCCCTGACATAGAGATAACAGCATGCCAATAGTGTGTGTACCCGTATTGAATTCCCATGGACATAGTTACACCTTGAATTTATTTTTTTATCACAGCCAAATAAGGTAAATTCCCCCTTTCAGATTAGCGGCCATCATTTCTGGAAATGGCAAGTCCATTTCAAATGTCTGGATACTTTCTAAATCCTAAGAGGACATGCATGTTTGATTGTATTCAAAGAAGTAATGGTCACACTTTGAATAGCAAAAGTACTTTGAGGTTCGGGTATTAAATTGATCTGAAAGACGAATACTACAGGAAGGCTTTACGTATTTTGCGACACGAATGTAAACTAACTCCCATTGGATTACACGCTTTATTCCGTCATCGCATAACAGCATAACAGAATTAAGCGTGTAATCCAGTGGAGTTCTGTTTTTCGTTTCGCAAAATACCGTAAGCCCTACAGGAACTAACATCGTTGTTATAGGGTTATGCATGCGTGAGGTGAAAGACCTCCATACCGATGGGCTATTAGCTTGGAATGGTATATTGTTTGTTTAATGACAGCATACAGGGAGATTCATTACTTTAAACCATGAGATATACCATTGATATAGTTCTGTCTGATTGTCCTCATTACAGGACACAACATGCTTGGCCCTAATGAGTCACCCTCAAAAGGTTCTGGTCTCCTCTCTGTAACCATGCCAGCATTCAAGTTACAGTACCTCTGATTTGTGCTCGCACAATGAGATAGCCCACCCAGTAAACCAATCAAAAGAGTGCTTAGAATCATAATAGGCAGGTAGGTGCTCCAAGGTTTAATGATTTTTTAAAGGAAAAAGTCTTGCCATATGAAATACCTAGTTTTTGAAATCGTACCAAAATAAATGCCACTGTTTCGATTTAACCAAAAGCTTTTGTCCTCTTGTCAGATGATGCTGTTACGTCCAAAACTTTTGGGTAAATTCCACCCAGCATAATGCAGTGTGTCCCAAAAAAAATATTAACCACCTAAAGCATCCCCAATTTCAGGTCTTTAATAGACATTTAGGCAAAATTAGTTATACATATTTAAAAGTCATTGTTTATTATATAGCTTTTAAAAATGCTTCCAAAAACCTCTTGATCTTAAAAATACCCATTTTATGTAAAATCGGGAAAATTGGACGCCCTCTATCGAAAACATGTCTTTTAATTAAAGACATGTAAAACTTGGCGGTTTTGATTTTAGAAGCGATAATTCAACAAAAACATTCCAAAGCCCTATTCCTACTGTGCCAATATTGATGGTCAGGTTAACCATTAAAGCAACAGGTTTTTTTTGTCTATCTTGGGAAGAAATGGATTTTGGAAGCTGAAATTTCAGGACGCCAATGAGAAAAATATGGCCTTTTCATCTAACTCAAAATTGACTGCTTTTCCGTGTGAATTTGGGGGGCACGGCAGTCAAAACAATGCACCTTTAATTGAAGCATGGATTATGTGCTGCATCATGTAGAGTAGATAGGCTGCCATGCACTGTTATAATTTATTGTTCTGGTCCCCAACTAAAATAAAATTTAGCAATATTTTATTTCTTTTAATAAATTACTGAATTTTGCAAGTAATACTACTGCTATGTATTTATATTGTATACATAATCCAGGATTTTTCTTTTGTGAAAAATCTCAAAGTTTTTGAAAGTTGCAACAATAATAAAACAGTACAGCTCCCTAATGGGTTACTATACGTATTTTCTGCCATTGGTGCATTTTAAGGTAGCCAGTACAGTTACGACTGCATTTTGGCCAGCTCACTGAGGGATACCATATAACTGCATTTGAACCATCCACTACATTTATGGTACTTTGACGTCAGGAAGGGCATCCTGTCAATTGTCTTTGCTCCAATAAATCCTCACACAGCAGATTGCTGAGTGTGAAGTGAATCCGGCAACCCCCCGTTACGGGGGACTAAAACGGATTTAAAAACTTTGGCTTAACTACTACTACTCGTTTAAAGGGTCCAAGTGTTGCTACGAAATACTGCAAATCATAAAGTGCCATAACACATCGATCTTCCTTCTGGTAATGTTTGATTTATTGTTTCAAACAAAATTATCTGCAATTGCCATATTTTGGCCCTAAACATTCGAAAAAGGCCCAAGTTTTGTCACACATTTCTATTCCTCGAAAGTCGATAATATATGAAGTAGGTTAACGTTCAATGGGCAGACATGTACATGATATAGAAAACATAGTGAGTTTTGAAGGTTTGTGCAAAAAAAGTGTTTAAATTGAAACATTG
>JAMKCH010000531.1:0-54477 GCA_023653785.1 Ophioderma brevispina | reverse complement strand
CATTCAAAATCTGTTTTCAACTGCATGCCAATAAATGGACCAGATGTAAAGAATGTGAAGTGTGACCCGGGCCGATTATTGAATATCATTAGCCCATTGTTCACTTGAGCATGTTGAGGTTATGTTATCTCCATTGGTTAATGATATTCTAGAAATAAATTGAGTTGACATTTTATTCATTTTTCTAAATAATGTGCACTATTTTCATGTGGGGGCACAGCTTTTCCGTGTTACAAAAATATTATTTTAATTTTAGTGAAGGGAAATAAGTAATCGCCAGGTCTGGAGCACAAAATTTAAGTCAAAGGCAAACAGTTGTATCATGTACCATAGCCATCTGTGGTTGATGTGGTTGCTGTGAAAAGGGTTAAACATTTGCCTGTTAATAGCCACCTACTTTAATTGGATTAAACCAAAATTGGTCACAGGTGCAACATGGCATCCCCCATTGTGATGAGGTCACCACACGGTCACATACTAAGGTCAAAGGTTCACACACCAATGTCAAAGGCACACACCAAGGTCACAGGTCATGTGAGTTCAGTTGTAAATAGGCTGAAATGTAAAATTGACATCATTTGAAAACGTTGAAGTAAATTGGAAACTAAATTGAGTCGTATGTGCAAACATGGGACTCTTCATGTGTGATGATTTAAAAAGGGTCACATACAAAGGTAAGTGAGGCCTATAATTTCCACCCCCCAAACCGCGATGGCAGGTGACACAAAGCAGTCTGAAGGGGACCGATGTATTTTGATTGTTGTTTGTATATGTTGTATTGTAAATAATTTTGGTGCTAACAAGCAGATAAAAAGAAATAAAATTTGCGGTTTTATTTTTTCTTGTTTAAGTGGCTGAAGGGATGTGCAGGTATCGAATGTTCTAAATGGGGGTGTGTGCTACGATTTTGGAAGGCTTTTACATCTGCCCATATGTATGCCAGGGTATGGTGGGGCCACTTGTGAAGAAGGTAAGCTCAGTAGAGTAGAAGTGCCACAACAATGATAGGCAAAGGTGAAGGCATATGTTTTTATTACTAGAAGCAAAAAATAAATCCTCTGTAAAAGCTATGTTTCCAATGTGTTGGCCATGGCATAAGTAACCAAAACAATCACATATGTTTTGGATTCTTGAGGTGTAATGTTTGTTGATCTGTTCAGACGATCTAACCTTACCTATTATACCATCTTCATGAGTGATTTATTCACCATCAGGCCTGTAAACAGTGGGGGGGGGGGGTGAGGGGACATGCCCCCCCACAATTCCAAAAAGACCCAACCCCCTAAAATGGTTCAAAGGCAAAAAAAATTGATTTTGCGAGCGGAGTGAGCCAAAAGTAATGTTTATCCTGCAGACCTGGGGTAGTCACATCACCTGGAATTATGCCTCTGATTGTGATACCTTGATCAAACGTGTTTACCATGTCAGGATTTAAAGCCCACAATTTGTAGTCTAATAATATTTAAAGGGAACAACCTTCAATGCAGACAAACACTGGGTGTACATGCGCAGTAGAAGTAAATTAGCGTAACTTGCATGCACGTGTACTTCTCCTGGTAGTTACTGTGTCTAATCTGTCCCATGAAGAAAACTGGCTGTGTATGATGTGAAGTGAAAATTACTGTGAGAAAATTCAGGAGGGCTTCTTTATAAAATAGCAATTGTGTTAATTAGTGATGAGTTTAATGGGGCAACCATTTGACTGGAGCTAGCGATTTTAACATATGCAGTGTTCAGCGTGTTGGAAAACTATTTTGAGGAGTCACTCTAGGCTCTATTTAAGCTTTACTTCTGTTTTACAGGGTTAAATGTCACTTTGGTGCCATGACCTATTAAGGGCAGTGTACATTAGGGTCATAATAGCCAAAGGTTGGGGTCAAAAGGTCCAATTAACTTAAGTGACAGTGCAGGTATGCAACCTCATCAGGGGTAGTACTGCCTACAGCGGTAAGTTAAGCAGGTTGTAATATGCCCTCGCAGTCAACCTGTTAATATAAGGTTTCTTTGCTGAGTAGTGTCAATCAAAAAATTGAACAAGGACTGCACAAATTTTGTAGCCAAAGATAAGCAAATGATTGCACAAGCTTTGCAGCTCTGGTAGTTTCTTAGCTAAAGGACAACGAACCACACCCATAAGTGTACATTATTATTTTTCGATATATTCTCTGCACTTGTTCAGTTTAGCACGTAAAGAGGCCGCTTTGACATCGATATTATCCAGTAATTTGTCAAAAGATCTTTTGTATGTATTTATTTTCACCTGACTAACATTAGAAGCTCTAAGTATTGAGGTCTAGGACATTTTGAGAAGAACTGACATAAGTTTGACCTGCAATATTGTATTGTGATTAAATTGATAAATGAATTATTTAAAAAGAACTCAGCCAAACTCGCTAACAGCACCCCACCCATTTACTACCGCCGCACCACGGCCAACAGGCAAGTCTCCCCTATTTGGAAGGCTTTCACCCCCCACATAAATGAGCGAATATGCAGCCTAACACACCACAAGACCTTTTGGAATTTACATTTGTGACCCCATAACCACCTTACCAGCCGGCCCCTTTTAGCGCCCCCGTCGTCCCCCCAGCTGTTGCCGATTGCTCCGGCCAATTTTCTCAACTTACAAATGGTCATTTGTATTTAGAAGTGTTGCTTATTTTAAACCTAAGGATGTATTGCATCCAATCCCACAATGCACCATTTTGGGGAAATTTCACACCAATAGCGTCATGTGGATCTTACCCAAAAATCCCATTGTTACCCTATAGCATGCGTATTTTAGCCCACAAATCATTATTCTTGATTTTTTTTCTGCTCAAGGCAGAAGATTAAATCATGAATGGACCAAAAACCCTATGCAGTGGTACTCAGTTCTTATTGTGTGTATAAATCCCACCATTGTTTTACATTCTAAGCGTTACGGTCTGTACTGCTGCGTTCAAGAGTCTTCATATTTCCATGCATGGTCATGGTCGTGATTATACATACCATTACTTGCACCATCAGTGATAGTGGACATTCCCTGCTTTTGCAACTAATGAGGACTAGTCCAACCTAAAGGTAGTATGTAACAGGTTCTATGATTGGTGGGTCAAGATTCCACAAATTTTGCTTGACAAATAAACTGTAGAATGACTTATCTAGCCAATTTATATCCAAAATAATAATTCCCAGTGATCATATACAATGGTGGTACAGAACTACATTGTATGTATATTTTAACCCAGATAGCATGGAACTATTTCATTAGCCAGACTAATATTTCATGTGTGGTAAAAGGCACACACTTTTGTACAGAAATGTATGACAGATATTCCTACACAATAGTGATTGGCCTTTGCACTGGATATAGAAGTTCCCCTTAAAAGGGAAGGATTGGTAAAACCTGAAGCTTGGTGTTCCCTGCAATCTGATTTCTACTTCAAAATAATACCAGCATTTATCAGAAAACGTAAATGGAAACTGAAGGCTCTTTTAGGGGCGGTCAGGACTGCAAATTGGTCGAGAACCCTCCCCTCGGTACAACAACCCAATACAACCACTTTTTTCGAATGACTTTTTTAATAATGTAGAATTTACGAAAATGAGTGTGGTAAAAAAAAAAATATGGTGGCAGGGGTGGTTTGGGCAAAAAAAACTCTATTTGGGGATAAAAATTAAGAAAAATCACGATTTTGTTTTTTAAGCCAAAAACCACTAGGATCTGATGTGGTGGGATTTTGTTAATCATAGATCTTGATTTTATAGGATTGCATGAATAGTCAAGTGCTACTTTGTGGGTAAAAAAGTGTATTATTGGAGGAAGTTTTGGGAAAAAAAGTCTTTTTTGGCTAAAAATTAAGGGAAAATTTCTGATTTTCTCTAAAGAACATAGACAAAAGCACACATTTTTACATAGTAGCATCATTGTTTTTATAGATTCTATATTTCATATATTGTTGGGAGAGCCTGTAAAACTTTAGCAGGTGTGTTTATGTCCAAAGTGCAAAGAAATCCTGGTTTTGGTTAAAAAATTGAAAAAGGGAGAACTACAACACAGATCTAAAGCACTACAATTGGATTGTGGTAATGAATTTCTCTGTGATTTTGATTTCATGTTTTACAAAAAGCAGTCAGGAAAGATAAAAAGCAGAGGTATTGATTTAAAAAAAGTAATTTTAGTTGTAAAAAATGGCAAAAATATTCAAAAATTTCATTTTAACTATTTGTACAGTACTGTCTTAAGGAGTTCTCAGTATTTTAAATACCCAGTTTTATATTAATAGTAGTTTGAGTGAGTAAAGACAGATCACTTACAAAGTTTTAATCATTTTAGGTCGTCCAATGCAATCGGAAAGACTATGTCGGCTAATTTGTGTGTCTTCGTGGCCGTCCGTGTTTGTCAAAACCATTTAGTATACACCTTTCGGATACTTGGTTTGCTTGTACATGAGACAAAGCGGTCTTAAGTAGGGGAACCACATGAGGATTCAAGGTCATTAGGGTTACTTAGGTCATAATCGGACGGCCTATTCGGGACTGCTGTCCATATTTTTTTTAAGTAACCAGCAACTTTGAGAAATGGCAGGGAAAGGGCCAAATTAGTATGGGGAAACAACGAAATAAAAAAAAAAATTGTCAAAAATCAGATTTTAGCATGTTCGTAAAAAGTTTAGTTACGTATACCCCATAAGTTATAGGGCCAAAAGCAAAACCTAATAAGGAACACAAGCACTTCTACGTAAAGGGTGGAGATATATCTTTGGACATTGTGTTTTCTTCCTTTTATCAAATTTTCGCTTAGATTATTCTACAGAAATTATTCTTCCACTTTAATAAGCTATTCCTGGCAAATTCAAAATATGTTACTCTTTGGGTGGAATTACTTTAATCGTTTATCCAAAAAAGCCTTGATTTATATAAGGGCAGTATCTATTTCTCTAGGACCTCCGAAGATCATGTTTTTATTGTGGTAGTGAGTAAAATCCGTTTCTCTTCAAATATGTTTCTAAAACCCGAAGAATATGAAACTTGATGCTACACATTAAACACACCCCATGCTCTAAATATAGCTGAAGATAATTAAAATACCATTGGCATGCAGTTTAGGTATGATGTTAACATGTCAAAATTGGGGCCGATTTTAGTCAAAAAAACATGCATATCTGGGCAGAAATATGATTTTTGAGATCGGTGTAACATGGCCTATCTAGTAGATTTTAGAGACTATGTCATATATTTCATACTCAACAGCTTAAAAAAAAAGCCCCTGTCACTGGGGAAAAGTGGTTAATCGCAATCAGTCTAAGATACATGTATTTTCAAAACGTTGATCTTTGAAATTTTATGCGAGTTTGAGATGATTTGTTGAAATTTCATTCAATCCTTCCAAATTCCTCCAAGAATTTTCTTGATATTTTCTCAATGACCTCCAATCAAGCCCTATTGTGATCTTATTAAAAGAATTATGTGGCAAATGTTACCAAACTTTATTATGCGATTGGATGTAATTTGTTGCGATTGTATGGAAACTTATGTGCAAATTTAACAGAATTGTGTGCGATTTAACAGAAACCTGCGTTTAACGATCTTGTGCGATTTAACATAATTCGTGCAATTTAGGAAAATCATTGGCAGGAGGTTTAAATTGTTTTATTGAATTGTGGATTAGCAGAATTCTTGGTGATTTTAACGGCAATATGTGTTGATTTTGACGTTATCTTAAAAAATCTTGTGCGATTTCTACAGGCCAATTTTGTATGCTTTTAGCCCAAAATAATGGCAAAAGTACTTTTAAAAATTGGTCAATTTTTGGCATTTTTCCACTTTACCCCAGGAATTAGAACATCCACTGGATAAAAAGAAGGTTACAAACTCACCTACATTTAATATATGGCAATAACCACTGCATTGTAACGGAATTATAAAATTGTACAACTTGAATTAAAAAAATCTGTAGAAGTATAAAGTGGTTATAGCTTAATGTCAGTTGTTATGTTGTTTCTTGGCAGTATTGTACTTTTGTGCATAAAGATTTCACATAAATTTTTGTGCGTTTTTACGTTATCTAAAAAAATCTGAGATTTACAAATTTTGTATGCTTTGGCAAGATTAATGGGCAAAAGTGGCTTTTTTACCGAAATTTGAACCCTTTTTGGGGCAAGAAAAAAAAACAAATATTATTTCGGGGCAAAAAAAACCCCTCAACACTCTTTCCGCTCTGTCCCTTTTTCTTTTTGCAACATCATGGGGTTTTGCCTTTTTGAGCTCTTTTAGGTTTGGCCTTTTTCATAGTTTCATATTTCGTATTTGCTTTTGTCATATTGTCTTTTTCATAAGAGAAGTTTTGTTTGGAAATTACATATCTTCATGTTCGGGATGGCTTGCAAATCACCTTTTACTAAGTTAGAAGATGTCCATTCACTATTGCTTTAAGGGACAAATTCGAGATTAGAATTAAAAATTTGTAAATAAAAATACAAATATTTTTCTTTTGCTGAAATCCAGTTTAAAATCCTGCCATATGATATAATCTCATGTACACTCCCTGATTATGCTACAGGAAAGGGGCAGGTCCTGGTTCGTCGGGGTACAAAAAATTTACAGTATTTTCATCAAATCATTCATCAAAATGATTTTATAAGAAACACACCAAAATGCTCAAGTCCACCAAAATTGCCAAAAAGTATAATAATTGCAAAAAAATTGACTTTTGGGACCAATTACTTGGTGGAAGTATTGTATGAATCAAATATTGGCAAAAAGCATGACTATTTGTTTTCATGGACATCTATTGGGACCCATGGTCCTCCTGCCTTCCCTTCCTTTCTCAGGTGCGACCCCCGGTCCTCTTTGCCTTCTTCATTCTTCATGTGTCCTCAGAAAATTTTCCCCTCAATGTCTTTTTTATTGTTTCCCCCTTACATTTCTTGAATGTTTATTACTGTTTCTCTACCCCTACTGAATAACACTGGGTTCCCCACTATGTTCAAATGTGAGATGCAACTGAGACAATTAAAGCTAAATTAAGTGAATGCAATTTGTTAAAATTAATAAGCATTTCAATTGGTTGGACATATTAACCATTATATATTGTGCTAAATGATATTAAGACTTTACAAATGATACATTATGGAAAAAACGAAATGAACATGCAGGGACAGGGCAAGGATGCAAAGTGTCAGCAGCCAACCAAATCACAGAAACAGCCAATACATAGAAATGCATCAAAAATTGGGTTCAGGGAATTGACTCAAAAGGTGTGATTGACATGTCAATCCTGACACAGAAAAGTCTTGAAAACTTTCTTACGGAAAAATGTACGTGTGGTCTCAGCTTCAAACAGGCCAAGACCATAAGAGCTTTTGCGATATTGTTTTTTTTTTGTTTTAGTCGAAAAAGCTATGAGTGACACGGGAAATTATTTTTTATTGAATACGTGGCCGACTTTTTCTTGACCAGTTTTGAAAAACTAGAAAACGTTTACAAAATGTTGAACACCTTAAAACGCACACACAATTGCGGTAAGGCCAAAAATAAACAAGTTAGTTTCCAGTAGGTCATGCGCATTTTGATTTTCGAGCCAGTTTAAACACATTTCATTATTTTTACTTACTTAAGGAAAATTTGCATTTTTATACAAGTTTGGGGAACAGCGGCCCCTGGGGTACTAATTAGGTATTTCAAAAACATTGCAGGAGGTAATAAGTGAAAGCCTTGAATGTAAAGTTTGTAGCTGTGCGAAAAAAAAGTAATCATGGTAATCCAAATATAAGTTTTGCCAAAAATGCATTTTTTTCATTTATTTTGCTTATTTAGGCCAAAAATGGACTCTTAACTAAATTTCCATTTCACAATTGGTTGAGCAAGGACTTATTTTTTGTGAATCAATTACAACAAAGCTATACCAAAAACAGGAAAAGTTAAGTGTCTTATCTTTCAGGTATTTGGCCGAAAATATAGTTTTTTGAATGGATTATCATTTTCCAATGTTCCCCAACATGCATTTTTATGGCAAAAAAACCCACTTCTTAGCCAATTGTTAGTATTACATATAGCTGCCAAAGTCTGTTAGGACACTGCAACAATATACAGCAATATAATCTATAAAAATCATGAAGTTACTACATACAATTGTGGTGTTTTTTGTCCATTTTTTAAGGAAAAATTTATAGGTCTGTCGGGATTTTTAGCAAAAAATTACCTTTCTACCCCAAATAACCCATTCTACTGCCATTTTGTGCATGCAAAAATATTCATATGCCTTGTATGCAATGTTTAAAATGTAGATCTAAAACAAAAAGGTAATTACTGTATCAGAATTTTGTGCTTTTGGATTTAAAATTAAAAATCATGTTTTTTCTTTTATTTTAGCCCCAAAATAGGGTTTTTTGGCCAAAAAAACCCCACCATGCACCAAATTTTTTGAACCCACAACCATCAGTTTCAATAAATGCAATATAGTGGCTTTGAATAAAAAGTGGTTGTGTTTTGTTTACGAGGGGAGGGGTTACTAGAAAATTAAAGCACTTTTGAAGCTTGACCGTCGCTATTTTGTGTTTCACAATAAAGGTGATCCATTAGGATTGGATGAACTGCATAGTATCATTAACACTATAGTGTTACAAAAACTCAATTGTTGTTTCATTTCCAAAATTGTGCACTAAAATGCAGAAGAATTGTCGTTTTAAGGACTCGTCTGTGTAGTTTTGTTTTTGTGTTCCCTGCCCCCTAAGGCGGGAAGACACATAGGGAATCACTTTGTCACTGTAGTTGTTGATGTCTGTTGTTGGAATGCTTGGGCTGTGTACGTTTGCAATTTAACCATCGTTCCGTGCTACAGGCTGGGGATAACTTACTTCCTTCCTAACAGTTAAAAAATTATAACCAGGAAAAAGCTGTATCCCCCAAATGAAAAGAGTGCACAATTATTTAGAAAATGAATAAAATGTCAACTCAATCTTACTTCCAGAATGTCAGTGACCCAATATGTGCACGTTAAAACTCAAGCGAACAATAAGAGCTAATGATATTCAACAATCGACTAAAACACTTCGGATGTTTTTCTCATCGGGTATGCAGGTCCATGTTACTGCCCACACGTTGAAAACGATTTAAGCATTTTCGGTGTTATTGAGCTCTTAGTTCTGTTCATAACATAAAGGGCAACATACTCACCTCGCTCATGATTTTTAAAAATGCAGGTCTCTGAATACCATTGCCTTCTTTTCTGGGAAATTGAATAGAAATAGGGCTTTACAAATACAATAACTTGTGGATATGGTTATGGACAAATAGTCAGCCCTTGTTCATGGGCTTTTCTTTCTGAATTGTCACTTTACATTTTCTTTTCGGATAATAATTATTAATCAAATGGCAAAAGTAAATTGAACACACAGTAGAATATCAAGATTTCTTGTATCGCGAACGAGGAAAGAACTTACCCCAATGCGGCAAAGACATAAACATTCAAAATCTGTTTTCAACTGCATGCCAATAAATGGACCAGATGTAAAGAATGTGAAGTGTGACCCGGGCCGATTATTGAATATCATTAGCCCATTGTTCACTTGAGCATGTTGAGGTTATGTTATCTCCATTGGTTAATGATATTCTAGAAATAAATTGAGTTGACATTTTATTCATTTTTCTAAATAATGTGCACTATTTTCATGTGGGGGCACAGCTTTTCCGTGTTACAAAAATATTATTTTAATTTTAGTGAAGGGAAATAAGTAATCGCCAGGTCTGGAGCACAAAATTTAAGTCAAAGGCAAACAGTTGTATCATGTACCATAGCCATCTGTGGTTGATGTGGTTGCTGTGAAAAGGGTTAAACATTTGCCTGTTAATAGCCACCTACTTTAATTGGATTAAACCAAAATTGGTCACAGGTGCAACATGGCATCCCCCATTGTGATGAGGTCACCACACGGTCACATACTAAGGTCAAAGGTTCACACACCAATGTCAAAGGCACACACCAAGGTCACAGGTCATGTGAGTTCAGTTGTAAATAGGCTGAAATGTAAAATTGACATCATTTGAAAACGTTGAAGTAAATTGGAAACTAAATTGAGTCGTATGTGCAAACATGGGACTCTTCATGTGTGATGATTTAAAAAGGGTCACATACAAAGGTAAGTGAGGCCTATAATTTCCACCCCCCAAACCGCGATGGCAGGTGACACAAAGCAGTCTGAAGGGGACCGATGTATTTTGATTGTTGTTTGTATATGTTGTATTGTAAATAATTTTGGTGCTAACAAGCAGATAAAAAGAAATAAAATTTGCGGTTTTATTTTTTCTTGTTTAAGTGGCTGAAGGGATGTGCAGGTATCGAATGTTCTAAATGGGGGTGTGTGCTACGATTTTGGAAGGCTTTTACATCTGCCCATATGTATGCCAGGGTATGGTGGGGCCACTTGTGAAGAAGGTAAGCTCAGTAGAGTAGAAGTGCCACAACAATGATAGGCAAAGGTGAAGGCATATGTTTTTATTACTAGAAGCAAAAAATAAATCCTCTGTAAAAGCTATGTTTCCAATGTGTTGGCCATGGCATAAGTAACCAAAACAATCACATATGTTTTGGATTCTTGAGGTGTAATGTTTGTTGATCTGTTCAGACGATCTAACCTTACCTATTATACCATCTTCATGAGTGATTTATTCACCATCAGGCCTGTAAACAGTGGGGGGGGGGGGTGAGGGGACATGCCCCCCCACAATTCCAAAAAGACCCAACCCCCTAAAATGGTTCAAAGGCAAAAAAAATTGATTTTGCGAGCGGAGTGAGCCAAAAGTAATGTTTATCCTGCAGACCTGGGGTAGTCACATCACCTGGAATTATGCCTCTGATTGTGATACCTTGATCAAACGTGTTTACCATGTCAGGATTTAAAGCCCACAATTTGTAGTCTAATAATATTTAAAGGGAACAACCTTCAATGCAGACAAACACTGGGTGTACATGCGCAGTAGAAGTAAATTAGCGTAACTTGCATGCACGTGTACTTCTCCTGGTAGTTACTGTGTCTAATCTGTCCCATGAAGAAAACTGGCTGTGTATGATGTGAAGTGAAAATTACTGTGAGAAAATTCAGGAGGGCTTCTTTATAAAATAGCAATTGTGTTAATTAGTGATGAGTTTAATGGGGCAACCATTTGACTGGAGCTAGCGATTTTAACATATGCAGTGTTCAGCGTGTTGGAAAACTATTTTGAGGAGTCACTCTAGGCTCTATTTAAGCTTTACTTCTGTTTTACAGGGTTAAATGTCACTTTGGTGCCATGACCTATTAAGGGCAGTGTACATTAGGGTCATAATAGCCAAAGGTTGGGGTCAAAAGGTCCAATTAACTTAAGTGACAGTGCAGGTATGCAACCTCATCAGGGGTAGTACTGCCTACAGCGGTAAGTTAAGCAGGTTGTAATATGCCCTCGCAGTCAACCTGTTAATATAAGGTTTCTTTGCTGAGTAGTGTCAATCAAAAAATTGAACAAGGACTGCACAAATTTTGTAGCCAAAGATAAGCAAATGATTGCACAAGCTTTGCAGCTCTGGTAGTTTCTTAGCTAAAGGACAACGAACCACACCCATAAGTGTACATTATTATTTTTCGATATATTCTCTGCACTTGTTCAGTTTAGCACGTAAAGAGGCCGCTTTGACATCGATATTATCCAGTAATTTGTCAAAAGATCTTTTGTATGTATTTATTTTCACCTGACTAACATTAGAAGCTCTAAGTATTGAGGTCTAGGACATTTTGAGAAGAACTGACATAAGTTTGACCTGCAATATTGTATTGTGATTAAATTGATAAATGAATTATTTAAAAAGAACTCAGCCAAACTCGCTAACAGCACCCCACCCATTTACTACCGCCGCACCACGGCCAACAGGCAAGTCTCCCCTATTTGGAAGGCTTTCACCCCCCACATAAATGAGCGAATATGCAGCCTAACACACCACAAGACCTTTTGGAATTTACATTTGTGACCCCATAACCACCTTACCAGCCGGCCCCTTTTAGCGCCCCCGTCGTCCCCCCAGCTGTTGCCGATTGCTCCGGCCAATTTTCTCAACTTACAAATGGTCATTTGTATTTAGAAGTGTTGCTTATTTTAAACCTAAGGATGTATTGCATCCAATCCCACAATGCACCATTTTGGGGAAATTTCACACCAATAGCGTCATGTGGATCTTACCCAAAAATCCCATTGTTACCCTATAGCATGCGTATTTTAGCCCACAAATCATTAGTACTTAGGGAATTTTTAGCTTGATCATGATTGAAATGTCTTGTGGTTCTTAAAACTGTTGAACCACTTGTTATCCTAAGTACTGACATGAGTTCAGTACAGTACAGCAGAGGGCATACTGATATTGCATTGTGGGATGGGATCAACACAGCCTCGGATTTAGGGACTTGTGTAAAAACTACCAAGCAGCACAGGTAGATGAACAGAGTTAAACACATTTAAAGGCACTATTTGTTATAGATATAGATGAGTTTGCCTCTGAACCTGTCAAAATGGAGGGCTCTGTGTAGATGAAGTAAACGGCTATGCGCTGTGTATGTGAAGCTGGGTGGATGGGAGTAGATGTCAAATTCTGTGAGTACAGTGGAGGCCTCAAACTTTCCTCAACTGGACAACAACATGTAACATACAGGTAACTCAGAACTATTGTTATATATGTGACAAACTTGGCAAACATACATGCAATTACCAACAAGGCGTTTGCACAAAAAGGGACATTTAAACGCAAATCTATCTAATTTAGTTAGTATTTGATAGACGTTTTCCCAAGGGGTTTATCCTAGCTATACTTTGCAATGTTTTGTGGGCTAAAATATTCTCAACCATTTTTTTCGGCAAACTTCCAGGAACGACATGTACAGCTGATATTCAAATAGTTTCCATTAGTGGAAAAAAACAGTTTTTTTTTGGTTTTGTATGTGACTTTACCCCTTCTGACAACAGTTGGCATGGACAGCCTTTTTTTTTAGAGCCAAGAAAAAAGGTTTGTCTCCTCAGCTTCCTCCTCGCATATGTTTCAAGAGATGTTTAAAATTTGCTTTTTTTGTTAACTCTTTAAATTGGGCAAGAAAAAGAAAAGACATTTGGCCATGAAGTGGCGAAATAAAAAAAAATATTCTAAAATGTAAAAAACAATTTGCTTGTTAGCAATAGCTTTTTTGCCAAACAACCATTCTTGAATTTGCCATGAACATTTGCACAAGCGAATTGCAGTCACGGGAAGGGTTTTTGAGGATTTTTTTATTAATTAAATTATATAAACCCCTCAAAAAAGTTGAAACCTTTTTCACTTTTTTATCTCACATATTGGAACATGTTCATGTAAGCATTGTAGATCGGGGAAAAATTCATTTCCACCGCTTTCCTTTAACTTCCATTTACAACACATCCAAGCTTCATGCCTGGTACTCTTATGGTAGTGCAGTAGAGTCTCAAACAAATTGTGCCAAATTTACTATTACTGAGGCATACCTGTATACCAGAGCAAATGAATCAGTAACAATATTAATTTGCAACTGAAGCTTCCCTGTGGTGCAAAACTGCAGTGCGAGTAGCGTGTACAGCCAAACTGCAACTTCGAAAAAAATATTGGGCAACTTGTTAGGCATATACTTTTTCTTATAATTGTGAAGCCTTTTAAAACTGTTTTGTCAAGGCAGCTTCTTGCCATAATAATATTGGATGCCTTTTTCAAGTTGATAACAGAAGAGATCGCTCTCGCAAGAAAATACTCAGGCTTGTCTTCGACCGCTCGATATTTGGTTTAAGCTCAGGCGATATTTTTGTTATCAAACCTCAGCCATCCACTATTATATAAAGATCAGCCAAAGAATGGTTGATGGCAATTTCCATGTTTAACTTTTTTAAGGGCATAGAGCCCGTGGTATCACTCAGTGGAAATGCATTATCTTACTTTTTCTATCAGAGGTAGTTCATTTGTTGCGAAAGAAAGCATTTTTATACATCCCTTTTGGTTGTGTTGCAAATCCTTTAGCTTTGATATTGTTTGCGTTAGGTTCTATTAGATTCCAGTGTTAATTGATGTCACATAAGTCATTAGTTGTGTTGTTAATTAATTAGGCTACTTTCACAGGGTTCCATAATGTCCAACCCTGGAAATGTTCAAAGGGAGTGACAAGCTAGTCTGTTAAAATCAATGGGACTGTGCTAGGGCTGACAAGTTGGTATGTTTGTGCAATTAATTATTACATGTTGACCACTTTTCTTGTTGTGATACGTTGGATGGTTGTCAGCAATAAAGAGGGATTGCTTAGTGATTATGCAGTGACCAAATAGGCTTAAGTGAAGTTACGCTTGATGTACTGATATTTGAATGACAGTGCAACAATTGCTTCAGCCTGTATTGTGTCAAAAAAAACTGACCATTATTCCATACAGGGAAGTGCCACAAACATCAGTCTCATTTTCACCCTCTAATATATTAATGACTGCTTTTTTCATCCCAAATTTTGTATGAATGGGTGATTTTTCCCAAAATTTTCTCAAATTTGTTGGAAAAATTAGTCCAACTTCCTCAATCTGAAAACCAAATTTTCAAAACACTGAATTTAAAAAACTGAAAACAAATAAAAAAAATGGCAAATTGGGGTTAAATTTGGCCCAAAAATTGGTATCTATGGTATTGCTATGGGTCCCTTTTTGGGCCCTCTTGGTATAGCTAGGGTCCGACTTCCGACCTAGGAGGCAGTTCCCTACCCAAACCAAAGTTGAGAACCCACCCGGATTGTCAAATCATTCTGGAATTCTTTTTGTTTTTGTTGAAAAACAATCAACAATCTGTACTTGAGGAAGAGAATCAAAGATGCCTTCAATGCCACTATCCGTGATTGAATTCATGACATTGTTGAGGGTGTTTCTGTAATCTGGCCAGGTTACACTGACCCCCACTTGCATGACCACGATGAATTCAACAACCTTAAAGGTGCATTCCTGATTCCGCACCTTCATTTTATTCATGTTACCTAGATATCCTTGAGAAAGGCTTATCCACAACTTTTTAGTTGATCCCAACTGGGTTTTGGGTTATGAGTGAATGCTTGTTTCCCACGGTTCCTATAGGCCACTATGCTATTAATTCTGTCCGTTACAATACAAAATTGTGATTCTTACCGAACGACCGTAATTAGGTACACATGGATTACTAATACAAATGTTATGGTTCAGATGATATAAAAAATTTCAACTTTCTTTCAGGGAAGTTGGGGGACAAGGCTGGATCACAAAATGCCCTTTAACAGAATAAAGCTGTAAAGGGTGTTGAATTCATAGGTGGTCGGTTAGGGAAACCTGCCATTGTTGATCACCATACCCCAAGACAACCGTATGAACTCTGTTTAGGAACCACGTGTGAAAAGTAGCCTGCGGTACCCTTATTTGTCAATTTTGAGAGGTTCAGCTGTACAATATTTCTACTCTGGGGCCTCTTGGAACAACATTTTATTTCTATGTCTCTGGGGGATTAGCAATTGCCACAAAACTTTGTTCCAGATGAGAATCTTTCAGATTTCTTGCGAGGTTCAGATGGACAATTATTTTTTTTTTCTTATGTTGGGACTCTTGGAACTCAGATTTGATTTATATCTGTGGGATTAGCAATCTGCACAAATACTAATGTGAACAATTCCATATGCACTCCTTTCAAGTTCTACATGTAACAAATTCTTTTTTTATTTTTGGCCTTAGGAAATGTTTCCTTTAGAAAAAAATAATAAATTATTAAAAGATTTGTTTCTCCAGAATTTTAAAGGGAACATATGGACTCTCTCCCCTTTCTGTTTACAGAAAAGATCTTTAGGTTTCTACTTTTCTTCTATCATTCTTACCTGTATTTTTTTAGCTCAGCATATGTAATCTGCAGATCTTATGATTGCATTGCATTGATCTGTGTAGCTATTGAATGTTGTGATAGATTGTGATGGCACTTGGATACATGGCCTTTGGATAGTGGAATCCAAGGGTTTTAAATCTCAGGTCATGAGGTCGGGTAGAGTCATTTGAGGTCCTTGTATCAAACAAATTGTGCCAAAATTTACTATTACATGTAGGCATACCGTATTTACCAGAGCAAATGAATCAGTATACAATATTATAGAACCTGAAGCTCCCTGTGGTGCAACATGAGTTGCGAAGTAGCGTGCAGGCCCAAACCACTGACACAATTCGCAAAAAATATTGGGCAACTGGTAGGCATTTATAATTTTTTTTATTAATTGTGAAGCCATTTTAAAACTTGTTTTGTCAAGTCAGCTTCTTGAAGAATACTATTGGATGACTTTTTCAGTTGATAACAGAAAATATCGCCTCTCGCCAAGAAGAAAAATATCAGGCTTGTCTTCGACTCGCTCGATATTTGTTAAGCTCAGGCGATATTTTCTGATTTATCAAACCTCAGCCCTCCAATTTATACAAAGATCAGCCAAATAATGGTTGATTGCAATTTCCATGTTTAAATTTATTAAGGCATAGAGCCCATGGTATCACTCAGTAAAATGCATTATCTCCTTTTCTATCACGAGGTAGTTCATTGTTGCAGAAAAGAAATGCATTTATACATCCTTTTGGTGTGTTGCAAACTCCTTTAGCTTTGATATTGTTTGCCTTTTGTTATATAGTTCAGTGTCTATTGATGTCAAATAAGTCATTTAGTTGTGTTGTTAATAATTAGGCTACTTTCACAGGGTTCCATAATGTCCACCCTGGAATGTTCAAAGGGAGAGTGACAAGCTAGTCTGTTAAAATCACGGGACTGTGCTAGGGCTGACAAGTTTGTATTGGTGTCAAATAATTATTACCTGTTGCACTTTCTTGTTTGTGTAGTTGGAAGGGGTATCAGCAATAAAGAGGGATTGCTTAGTGATTATGCAGTGACAAATAGGCTAACTTAAGTGAAGTTACGGCTTGATGTATGAATTGAATGACAGTGCACAATTGCTTCAGCTGTATTTTGTCAAAACAACTGACCATTATCCATACAGGAGGATGTGCCACAAACATCAGTCTCATTTTCCCCGTCTAATATATTAATGACGGCTTTTTTCATCCCAAATTTTGGTATTGCAATGGGTTGTTATTTTTTCAAAATTTCCAATTTGTTGGAAATTAGTCCAACTTCCTCAATCTGAAAACCAAATTTTCAAAATTGCTTGCTTATAATGTCAAACTTTTGAGGGAAAAAAAGGCATTTGGGTTAAATTTTTTGTGGGCCCAAAATTTGTATCTCTGTTATAGCTCTCTGGGTCCTTTTTGGGGAAATATGGTTATAGCTATGGGTCCTACTTCCAGAATCTAGGAAGGCAAGTCCCTACCCAAACCAAAGTTGAGAAACCCCCGGATTGGTCAAATCATTCGGAATTCTTTTTGTTTTTTTTGATTTTTTTTAAAACAATCAACAATCTGTACTTGAGGAGGAATTCAAAGATTCCTTCAATGCCCCTATAAGTGATTTGAATTCATTGACATTGTTGAGGGTGTTTCTGTAATCTGGCCAGGTTTTCCTGACCACACACTCTGCCTGACCACTAGAATTCAAACAACCTCCTTAAAGGTGCATTTCCTGATTCCCAGCCACCTTCCATTTTTATTCATTGTTCACTAGATATCCTGCAGAAAGGCTTTCACAAATTTTTTAGTTGATCCCAACCTTGTGTTTTGTGTTATGAGTGAATGAATGCTGTTTCCCCACGGTCCTATAGGCCACTATGCTATAATTTCTGTCCGGTAAATACAAAATTGTGAATGTCTACCGACACGACCGAATTAGGTACACATAGATTTCTTAAGTTAATGGTTCAGATGATATAAAAATTTCAACTTTCTTTCAGGTAAGTTGGGGGGGAAAAGGCTGGATCACGAAATGCCCCTTACAGGGGGAAAATAAAGCTTAAAGGTTGTTGAAGGCATAAGGGTAGGTAGGAAAACACTGCATTGTGATCACCATACCCATAGAATAACGTATGACCTGTTTAGGAACCCACTTGTGAAAGTGCATGTTCTGTACATTATTGTCAATTTGGAGGTTAAGCCTGTACAATATTTTGTAATCTGGGCCTCTTGGAACTCACTACATTTTTATTCTATGTCTCTGGGATTAGCAATCTGCACAAAACTTTGTTACAGATGAGAATCTTCAGATTTCTTGAGAGGTTCAGCTGTACAATGTTTTCTTACTGTGGGCCTCTTGGAACTCTAGATTTTATTTTTATATCTGTGGGATTAGCAATCTGCACAAATACTAATGTGAACAATTTCCATATGCACTCCTTTCAAAGTTCTACATGTAACAAATTCTTTTTTATTTTTGGCCTTAGGATTAGGAATGTTGTTAGTGTTAGGCCATAAATATAAAGAATTTGTTTCCTCTAGAATTTTAAAGGGTACATATGGAACTCTCTCCCCTTTCTGTTTACAGAAAAGTATCTTTAGGTTTCTCACTTTTCTTCTCTAATTCTTACCTGTTATTTTTTTAGCTCAGCATATGTAATCTGCAGATCTTATGATGGCATTGCATTGATCTGTGTAGCTATCTGAATGTTGTGATAGATTGTGATGGCACTTGGATACATGGCCTTTGGATAGTGGAATCCAAGGGTTTTAAATCTAAGGTCATAGGTCATGTAGAGTCATTTGAGGTCATTGTATAAAACAACTTAAAATGCTATATGCCTAGAAGTGGGCATCTTCAGAAGTTCATAAAATCCTTATAGGGTGGATGATTATGGCATTTAGGAATAGGAGGTCAAAGGTTATCTAGAGTTTGTATGAAATCAAAATAGGTCAAAGGTTATCTAGGGGTCATATGAGGTAAGAGGTCAAAGGTTATCTAGGGGTCATATGAGATCAATGGTTATCTAGGGTCATATGAGATCATTGGTGAAAAAAGGAAAAATGCTTCCCAGAAATAAGTGGGCTTTCACCAAAGTTAATGAAAAGGGTCCTCACAGAGTGGGTTATGTGGGGTGTAAAGGCATAAAAGGTTAAAGGTCGTGCCACTCATGTAAAGTCATTGTTGAAAAATGCATACAGTGCTTGTTTTCCACAGAAAACCTAATTCACCAACTTAGCCAGAATTATCTTTGAGAGGTGGTACAATTGAAGTGTTAAAGGATAAGAGGTCATATGCCATCTAGGGGATTTTGAAGTTGTGAAATGCTTCTTGTCTACAGAAAAACATGGGAATTCAAAGTTGATCAGAATGATGCTAATGGATAGGTCAAATTGGGGTCATTTGAGGTCATTGTTGAAAAATGGTTAAAATCCTGCTTTGACCAAAGAGAGAAGATGGCTATTCATCAAAATTGCTAAGAATAAAAAGTGAAGAGTAAAAATACTGTTGAGCTTCAGCACCATTGGTGCTCTAGTTTTGCTGTATATCGTGTCCAATAAAGTTCTGACTAAATTTCCAAATCAAAATAGTGTTACAAGATCTATAATTTGGCATAAATGTTAATTAGTCTTGCGACAGGCCCTTATGACCTTGCACAAGAGTTTGCAGAAAATGTCATGATGCCGATGATGGTTTAGCACTTTGTCGTCTTTGAGCATTTTGAGATAGGGAAGGGGGTAAATTAACCGGGGTAAAATTTGTAAATCTTTCATGCGAGGTTGAAAGATGGATACACATGTTTATCTGGTCCTAAAAAGTATAGTTCACTATATCTTCATTCTTCAACCTTTTTTGTATTTACACAACAGGCCAAAACTGTTAATGGCCATTAATCTCCTTAATTATACCTTAAATGTCATACAAAATACATTTATAACAGTACTATCTAACAACATCAAGAATTTGACCATTTTGAGAAAATCTGTGCATTCTAAAATTTTACCCCAGGGTGACCTTGAACACCATTTAAGCCTTAAAAAAATTAAAACTAATGAAAAACTAATTAAAACTATATTGTCCTAGATATAGCAAATTACCTTTTGTGGCTTGCCTTTGTGTCACCTGCTCAAGGCAGGAAGGGACACATAGGGGTCACTTATCCACTGTTGTCTGTTTTTGTTGATGTCTGTGTTGTGTCTGTTGTGGATGGGAAAAAGGTTAAATTTGCCTGTAATTCCGTTTACTTTGATGGATTTAAACCAAACTTGTAGTTGTATAGATGACAAACAGGGATCCCTCATTTACTGATTTGGGTCAAAGGTCACCATACCAAGGTCAAAGGTTATGTGAGGACAAGTTGTAAATAATGGGTTAAACAAGTTGAAGTTCAGTGGAACAAACTTGATAAAGGTGCACATTCGGTCCCTCATGTGTTGATGTGCCGTCAAAGATATATGCCAAGGTCAAGGTCATATGAGGTCTATCATTACAAACTGCGACGGCAGCGAAACATGCGTTGGTGTGGGGCCGATGTATTTAATCCATAGGATCAGTTAAACTTGTCTATACACCTTTTAACCCATCTGACTCATTGTACAATATTATTTGTTAATTACCCTTCCTTATTAACTCAAAGCTTAAGTATAACAAAGTGCCATCATCAAGCTTTGGATTCAGCAGGTCAAATATATTTACCAAGAAACCATCAAAAGATTTGATTATGACTTGCAGCCACATCTGCCATCGGTGCATATTGCCATTGTCCATTTAAAATTTGATTTGGCTTGTTACTTTTAAGTTGCATTCAAGCTTTACGATAGAATTATGTTCAGTGTTACTACAATAATGGAATCTTGTATGTTCATGGATTAGAAAAGTCAGGTTTGTATTTTTGGAATGGGGAATAAATGTGTGTCAGTTTCCGCGTACTTTGTAAGATTTTTTCAGCTTAAAAAACAGCGCTCAGTTCATGGTGTAAGGGGATCTATGATGGTGAAATGAAAAATGTTCATGAAAGCACATTGTCAGCTTGCATTATGTTATGAAAGACATGTGTGATTGGTTTATTTTTGTGGATATAACCTAAATTTATGACAGCATGCATTCATGTAAGTAGACAATACAATGTCAGTAAATAGGTGCACATTCTGAAAAATTTGTGTGAAATCCATGACATATGTTAGTGATCTGGGAAAACCCGCCACATGTCCGCACAGACAGTTTTGAAAAAATAAAGAAAATACCTACAATCTTTTATTTGTACTTTTATTTTTGTCCAGATTGTATAAGGCCTAACTTTTGATATGTTATCATAGAAGAAAGAAGTAAAAGTTATGGAAACTTTATATTTCAAACTTTGCAAGGATAATAGTGGAGGGGCTCTGTAAAATTTGGTGACGTTCATGTTAATTGTTGGCACCCACTATAAATGTATTCTACTGGTTCTGACTATTCGAAAAATCGATTTCCATGTTTTTTCTTTTGACATTTATGACCTTAACACAAGGTCAAAGGTCAAAATGGTTCAACATCATCCAAGTATATCGACCTTGGTATCCAAAATGTGCAATTTCACAAGGATATTGCATATGATGTTAGTTTGTTATTTGATCTTTTGTTTCTTGTCATATGTAAATAACCTAATTAGAGACAATAATATCATAAATGCCTTTATGCAGGCCCATCCATGTCCAAAGCAAGAGTTAGAGCATCAAGCAAGTTGTCACAATGTAGTCATCTGTAAACACTCTACTCTTGGGCTTAATGTAGAATGAACCCTACGCCATCTCCATTATTTCTTGCTATTAGCTAATACCCATGGGTAAGTAAGTACAGCAAGTTGTTTTGTAAAATGTGCAAGAGAAATGATCGATGTATTCTATACCAAATCCTGAACGAATCGCGTTAGTATGTGAAATAACCACGATTCGCACTTCAGAGACAAGAGTATGTATACTATTATCTTAGTCTCAGTCACATGTAATATGTCTTCATTATTCGATCCCATCCAGAGACATGTCGTTTGTTAAAGCAAGATCAAGTTAGTCCCCTATACCCGGGTGGGGGTTCTCAGGTTTGGTTTTGGGTAGGGGACGTGTCCCCGGAAGTAGTACCCATAGCTACACAAAAAAACAACACCATTTTTTGTTTTGCCAAAAACGGGACCCATAGCTGTCCAATGCAAATGTTGGGCAAATTTAATGAAAATTTTTTGCCCTTTTTTCCTCACATGTGGACAATATTTTTTTACAATGTTTTTTACTTCAGATTGAGAAAATTTTGACTAATTTTCCTAACAAGGTTTAGAAAATGGGTTTCGCGATTTGAGCAAATATTGAAAACATACCCATTGCTCATATACCCAAATGGCATGAAAAAGGGGTCCATTGATATACCAGAAAGCTAAAATGAGAACTTATGTCTGCGACAAGTCCCCATATGGCGGTCATTTGTGTTGAAATCCCCCCTGCATATACCCAACCCCATTCATCACAACACTGCTTGTTAAACCAACAGTTTGTACACAGTTTACCCAGTTTGTAAAAAAGTGCAAGACAAATGTGATCTCCTTCATTTGTATGATGCTGTATCCTTTTCAACCATAGACCCTGAATAGTCGATCGGCTAAAGCAAGATCAAGTTAGATCCAATCCCCGCATATAATTAATGCCTATGGTAAAGTAACTGAATTGTGTTACACAGTAAATGTTCCACCCCCTTGCGATTTTTTTTCAGAAAAATGTGCGAACTGGAAACAGTGTACTTCCTGCTGTCCTCGGGATTTTGCCATAAATGGTCCAAAGTGTAGAGAAGTTTGACAAGAAAGTCCACTTTTAGTGATGAAAGATGTTCACAAAGGGGCCATTTTAGGGGGGTGAGTCCTGCTTTATTATAATTATTATAATAAACCAAAAAGTACACATTTTTCAAGTCCTGCACCCCTAAACAAGGAGTTTTAAAAAAATCCGTTAAACAAGTACAAAGTCCTGCACCCCCCTAAACAAGGAGTTTTAAAAATACCGTAAACAAGTACAAGTCGTTTGATTGGTCTAAGGCACCCCGAAACAGTTGGTCAGTGGAATATCTACCCTTCATTAATTTAAGTATTGGCAATATTTGATCCTTAGTAAGTAGAAATTTGTGTCTTTGTACTCTCTTAATTCCTTAGACTTATTTATCTAAGGAATTAAGAAGACTGTAATTAAGTGACAAACCTTTTTTGGACTAAAAATTTTAAATCCGGAAAATGCTTACTTAAATAAATCTTTTGATTTGAAAAATAAACCTTTACATGAGTTAAAACTGTTTATAAATCATTTAACAGATTTAATATTGAATCTAAAGGATGTTTTTTAATCCCAAAACCACAAAAGGTTTTGGTCACTATTCCAGTCCCCCTTAGACTTCAAATAAATCTAAGGAATTAAGAGATATGCTGTAATACTGAATAGCTCATTTACACAAATGAAGCCGAATACGATACAAACTCGAAATTACCCAATCGTACACTAATGTAAGTTCAAGTCCGGTTCAAGTGTTGAAAAGTACACCCCTTTTTCAAGATTCCAGTGTTTTTGCAACACCTTTTTTACGTATGTATCGTGCACAATCTGATAAATATAACCCTTTTTACGGTGTTTCTTTTGGTCCGCACATGATTTCCCTTATCATGAACGTGACCACCTCCCCCTGTAATGGAAAGACTAATTAAAAAATTAATATCACACATGTTGCTGAGACTGAAAAGATAACTAGTAACACTCAACTTTTTGTCTCTGTAGTGCGAATTGCGGTTGTTTCATGGTTATAACAAACATTCATTCCATAGATTTGTTTTAAAAAAACATAACAACACCTCGTCTTACCAAGGGGGGGGGGTTGTGGTTACCACCCCTCAGTGAACTTTGCTCCGGTGCGCTTAACAAGCCAAAAGCTTTCGTAAAACGCTTATGGGTAATTGTTCTTCTTTTCCTCCTTTCTGGTCATTTAGCGAAAAAAATTGAAATAGCACCTTCACCGGGGTTAGGGTTGGCCGTCAAAGGGTACGGGTTGCCACACCTCAATATTTTATTGTACAGTTTTTGAAATATTATACACAGTTCTGGTTGCTAAAACTATGTTTATTAAAACTACTCAATTGCCATCATTTATAGCTGAATCCGCATGAAAATCCGATATTCCTACGATGTTTAGTCGCAAAATTGGATTTTCGCCTATTTTCCTATGGAAAATGCCAAATTTGTCGGCACAATGACTTTATGACTTCATGTGATCATACTAATGTATGTTTGGTACTTATTTGGTATAAATAGAAAGATTAGGACCATAACTATCCACTGGTATCAATCATAAGCACGGTGCTTTATAACGAATTCCGAGGGGGGTGGGGTAACCACCCCCCCCCCCTTGGTAAACACGTGTTACAAAAGCACGGCTTGGTAAGACGAGGGATATAGATACATCAACCACTAGGAGGGGTAGAATTTTGTCGCTGTGTGCGAGAATCGATCCTGATTATGGGATCACTGTAATTCACTACTGTGTTAAGTTCTGGTTTACCAGATCAACTTGATTCACACAAATCAGGTTACGATATCTTTGGCGCGAGAATTCGATTCTCGATTCTCACCGAAATTCTACGCCCTGCAACCATTGTCTTTGTACATTTTCATGAAACAACTGGGTTTCCTTAGCCATGGGCATTAATAGCAAGGTATAATGGGGTTTTTGTAGGGTTCACTGTACATTGTGCAAAACTAGGCCTACTCTTGCTTTGGACAGGACTCACCGACTTGGTCCGAATAGCATGTTAATGCATATTATTGTCTCTAATTAGCTTCTTTGCATATAACAAGAAACGGAAAGCTCAATAACAAAATAAATATCATTCCAATAGTCCTTGTGAAATTTGCCCCATTTTGATCCACGTCGATAATACTTTTGGACCTGTCTGACCATTTTGACCTTTGACTCGTGTCAGGGTCACTAAGGTCACGGAAAAAATGGCAACATCGTTTTTCTGAATAGTCAGACCCAGTCGAATACATTTATAATGGGTTCCAACAATTAACAAGAACTTCATAAAATCACTCCTCGGGACTAGGCCCCTCCACTAATAGGCAAACCAAAATATAAATTTTGCACATGGTGGGGTTTTCCCATGATCGCATCGACATATGTCCACCCTCCAGACCATATCCTGATCACTTTGTCCTTCAGCTTCAAAATATTGAAAAGTGTGGTGACCCATCGACAACCTCCCCGTCCTAACGTTACCCCATCAAAATTGAACATTTTAGTTTTCAAAAGAAAGTTCAATTTTTCTCATTACCCATGAAAATATGTAAGACCCAGGAACAGTTTACTTTTTCATGTTTGAACAAAAAGTTCCCAAATTTGGTTGAATGCACTACTCATGGACACACTTTTGCTTCTTACTATTCAAAGATCTGGACCATTTACCTCAGTAATTTTTGATTGGATATTTTAGTAATGCTTTTGAGAGAGAAAGAAATCGTAAGAAATCGACCAGATCGGGCCAAAACCCCCTATAGCGGTAGTCCCTTTCAATTCTAACCCTTTTGCTGATTGCTTAAAAATCACAACAAAAGTTTCCATTGTGACCAATCAGCATTTATCATATTTTGATTGTACAACGAAAACCAAATTGCTTTTGAGTGCAATAAGGGGGGGGGGGGGGTAAAAGTGGCATAGCTTCCCATGTAATAAAAAAAAAACAATTTCTGTGTGCTGCCACATGATGGACTACTCGTCTGTATCTTTCCCTTGAGTCAGTGGCCCTTGAAATGGTTTTCTTCAGTCGACTGCTATCACCTGAAGAACCATTTCAAAGTGGCTAACCATAGACTGACATGATAGTACTGCTTGATTGGAATTTCCCCGTACCAAATGGCACTATCGCATTTATGACCTCTTGCATTCACATGACTAATACTACTGCATAATCAAATGCAAAGAATGTTACCGAGTATCTTTTTATGTATATTTTAATTGTCATGTTCTTTTAGTCGTAGTCCTGTGATTGAGATTATTCATTTTGGTTTTTGTCATACTTGACTTAAACCTTTGACAATTCTTTAGACGCAGTCTGGTGTGAGAAAACTAGAACAAATCCTATAGTGCAAATCATTGGAAAGAATGCAAAATTTTGTGATACAAAACCTGTAAACTAACTCTATTTTGTTGTCCCATTGTACCAATTTATATCCTGTAGTGTAGAGGTTCTGTTAACCATACCAAAATGCAAAAGAAAATGGTAAAATCCACAAATGCAAGTATATACCCCAGATCAACTCTGCCTGCTTATATGAAGGACATACCCCACATTGCTATCACATGGATGTCACAGAGCACCACATTGGGTTTACCCGTCCTGTAAGCTAGTCAACCGAATTAGTCAAATAGACTTCCAAAGAGGTATTATACATCTTTCTTCTAATGAGCTGCATAATAATCCCTCAATGCAATTCTTCACCCCAGCTCATCTCTGTGGCTGCTTAAATGAAGGACATACCCCACACTGTTATCACATGGACATCATATGAGCACCACATTGGGTTTATCCTTCCTGTAAGCCAGTCACAGAATTAGTTGAATAAAGACTTACAATTATTTTACAGCTTTATCAAGACTATAAGCTGCATACTCCCGCAATGCAAGTCTTTACTACAGGTTAACTCTTCCTGCTTACATGAGGGACCTACCCCACATTGCTATCACAAATGGACCATCACAGAGTACCACATTGGGTTATCCTCCCTGTAATAGCCAGTTCACAGAATTAGTCCCTCATCTAGACTTCCACTTAGGATCATACATCGCTTTTATTCTATAAGCTGCATAAATCCCTCAATGCAAGTCTCCACCCCAGCTCAACTCTGCCTGCTTACATGAAGGACATACCCCACCTTGCTATCACATGGATATCACATGAGTACCACATTGGGTTTATCCTCCCTGTAATTAGCCAGTCACAGAATTAGTCTCATTAGACTTCCAATGAGGTATTATGCAGCTTTATTCGATAAGCTACATAATCCCTCATTGCAAGTCTCAAACTCAGCTCAACTCTGCATGCTCTTACATGAAGGACATACCCTACATTGTTATCACATGGATGTTCTTATGACCACTCACATTGATTATCCTTCTAAACTAATTTCTGAAGATTTGCGATCATGCAGTGGCTGAAAAGGTGTTAGGGGGTGAACCAGTTTAATAGATTTGTGTGATCCCAAAATGAAGAAAGACCCGCCCCATTTTGTCATTGGGTTTCAAGCATGATTGTGATTGAGATTTGTCTCAGTTCTCTACCGTGGTTCACAAATACTGGAAAATAATCCTTGTCGTGCAATGTAAAAGATAGGAGTTTACTAGTTGAAGGGACAAAAACTTAAATTTTCGGTTTCTGGGTCATTAGGTATATGTCTGGGATATCAATATAAAATGAAAATAGTCCCTAGTGGAACTTTATAGCCTGAAAGTTGTTTGGAATTTCTGATTGATCATGCTCGAACTGTGCAGGCTGTGAGTGAGCAGAAATACCCGGTTGATGGTCCCCTTTAAGCTGTATTTCAGAATTTGAGCAATTTGTCTAGGATAGCATTTCATAAGTTACTTACCTAATAAGACATTGACAGTTTCAATATACTAGTAATTTTCAAGACCTGCATGGGGATGGCTGATGTGAAATGATGCTCCAATAAACCCTGTTGACTAAAGCTAATGTTTTATTGTACAGGGTGTCTCAGAAAGAACGTTACCCTACAGAGAAACGCCAATATTTTGGCCTTACTTTAATCAATTCTTATCCTCGGTTTTTAAGCTTTATTTATATAAATATTGTCTTTTTATGAACATATGTGAAAACACATTAAAGAACACGGTAAAAAAATAACCCAAACAATAACTATTCCCTAAAAATGATGCAAACCACTTTTTCCAAGGCTAGCAATAGCAGAGAGACAGGACATTGTATTTCATTATGAATTTGAGCACACGTAGTCCCTCAGATTCAATTAATTTGTTCACATGTCTTCCTAAAAAGTACCTGAAACAAACCGAGATGAAGATATGCATTAATTTGTTCTTCAGGATGAAGTGACCTAAATGCCCTCACCCATCTCCAATCTAGTGGCAAATCTGATTTGGTTCAAGCACACTTAAACTTTCCAAATAAACTGGCATTGGCGAGTGGCTCCTACAATGGTATATATTCTACCGAACTGATTTTGGTAGGACCATCGTTCTCGTGAAATGGGTAAACGCTTTTCCTCAATGTAGGGTTTCCCCCTAGTAAGATGTCAATTAAGGGGACAGAGAAAAAAGTTGGAGCTGCACGATTCTAAATAGGTGCAAAGAGAGAGATAGGTCGTAAGAACATGACACATCAGCCCCAATAATGCTGGCAGTGCTTAGAAACTGAACAATAAGCTCTAAAACCAGCAATGGCCCTTGGAATTTGAGAGTATTATTGGCCAGGCGGGTCTTAAACATTTTTACGTCGGGTTTATTTGCATCCATGGTTTGCATCCATGGTTTCCTCTGCTAATGCTACCCGTGGACAAAGTAGTTGTCATCATGTTCGGGAAATGTCCATTGTTTGGTCATTTTTTTCACCGTTTTCTTTCTTGTTTCACCATTTGTGTTCATAAAAGTACATCATTTGCATAATATAAAGCTAAAAGAGGATAAGAATTGATACGTAAGCAAAAATGGCGTTTCTGGAGGGTAACGTTCTTTCTGATACACCCGTAGGATGATTTACATTTGTCTGGTTTTTTGATAATTGTTCTTAAAAAGCACACCTTTGAAAAGGTCGTGAACAGTGGCGACACCAGACTTCTCTTGGAGGGGGCTAATGGGGGGGGGAGGTAAAGTAACAATTTTTTGGGAAAAGTGAATTTTTTTGGAGAAAACAATTTTGAGGTTTTTATCCAATTTTGATCAAATTGTCGGATTTTTGACAACAAAAATCTGTCATTTGTCTTCTTTTGGCTCGGGAGAAACTGGGGGATGGCAAGTAAGAATTTTTTTGGGGGGGGGGAAAATTTCCCATGCCCCACTGGCGCCACCACTGCGTCATAAAAGCAAAGTTGCTATTCATGTTGGACTACTAAGATAATGATTGTAGGACGCAGCTACAGTGGTAGAACACTAGCATCTGTTGTGCATGTGTATGTGGGTGTGTGTGTCACAAATTGTTTGTTAAAAATCAACCTCAATTGAAAACTTGTTTTCAAGGTACACCATGGGATTCCTCATGTTACTGAGGTCAAAGGTATGCTGCCAAGATCACAAGTCATGTGAGGTAAGTTGAAAAATAGGGCTAAAATGTAAAATGACCTCCATTGAAACAGTTGAAGTTCCATTGGAACCAAAACTTGGGTTCACAGGTGCACTATGGATCCCTCATATGTTGATGAGGTCAAAGGTCAGGTGCCAAGATCAAAGGTCTGTGAGGTCAAGTTGAAAAAGAGGCGTAAAATGGTAAAATTGACCTTCAATTGAAAAGTGACGTTCAATGGGAACCAAACTGGTTGTCACAGGTGCACTTATGGGATCCTCTCATTTGTTGATGAGAGTCAAAGGCTGTGGCCAAGGTCAAATGTCATGTTCATAGGTCAAAGCTCATGGAGCGGCCCAACGCTTATATTCTTTGAATAGCGAGTGTGAAAGCCAAGAACAGCAAAATTTCGGTCTCTTAGCCTTGCTTCCAATTCGCAATAATTTGATGGCGAAAATGACAACAACTCAGGTCTAGGTGAATATCCCTAAATACTTGAGTTTTTGATGAGAAACCCGTTCGAGTTCCAGTCATACTCTGGCCTAGCTCAGCTCGCCGGTGTTTGCTCCGGCTTCTAAAACTGTATTCTTCCTAGATGTATATGATGTAAAAAGCACAGGATTTGATAATGTGAAAATTGAAATAAGTATCTTCAGGGACACTATATAACACAAGATTGTAGGTGGGTACTAAATACTAACACCTCCTACTCCTTCCTCTGCTTAGGGTGTGGGGCATTTCACGCCACTTCATTTAAAGTGAAGGTGAAAACGTTCAGATATCATTAGATTCAGAAGATAAGATTCTTTAGACTATCCAAAAATCCTAGGTCAAGATACCAACCAACTTTACTTTTATGACCTACTTCAAAATGAATATTTAATAACAACCAGACATCTTTGAAGATTGTTGTTAATTGAACGGAAAAAACAACATTTCAATAGAAATTAATGAAACTCAATTATTGGCCACTAAATGTGAAATTCACACAAGTAATGATTCTATTTATAAAAAGGGAACTTTTTTTCAAACCCATCTTGATAAAGCATTTTGCATCTTTTCTTCCTTGATTAAAATGGTCTATTGCAGTTGCTGTCCTTGCCTATTGGATCCTTGTGAGAATGAACCACTGCTATTGAGCCACCCAAGTACTGAATACACCTGGTGTGCGGCCTGCGATACACAGGCATCTTAGTCCAAACAGGTATGTGCTACAACTGGGCCAGTTGTGTGATGCAGTCAACTGACTTATTTTTGGTATGTCTGCTGCAGATGGACAAGAGGTGTTGTATGAGGTCACTCACCACAATGCACCTTTTGGAAAATTTCACCAAAACAACCCGGTCATGTGATCCCACAAAAAGATTCCTATTTTTTAACCACCTAAAAAACCCTGACCTTTTACACTATTTTAGGCCCCAAGGTGCTAGTACTTAGTGATTTTTTGACATGATTATGAACTGTCCGTGGTTCTTAAACTTCTGAACAACTTTTTATCCCTAAAGTAATGACAGAGTTTGTACAGGACAGTATAGGCACAGCATTGCATTGTGGGTTGATTCAAAACACACCCTCTGGGATTGGCACTAGTGGTGTGGGTCAAATTCATGGAGGACGTTCTGCCAAGCAAGTCTTTTAAAATGCTTGGGTGCGGAGTGCATTGAAAACATATGCATTTACGCAAAAAGCATGTTTGAAAGGCTAGAGTTGATCTGCAGACATTCAGGTATGTACATTGTGTTTGTGGCTGTGTGTATGTGGTATAAAAATGTTAGCACTGTACTTTTTTGGAGTGCTATTTTGTGTGCAAAAGATGATTAAAGGGCCATGGCCCCAGCGCTAATAAATCGCCTCGTCCCCATAACCTCAGATTTCAAACATTTGGTATTTGAAAGAACGCTACGATTTTTCTCATCTCCCCTGTGAAATCTTGGGGCTATTTTGGTTGTTTTGGCAGTTATGCGTGAAAATTGGCCCCATTATGGTCGACCCAATATATTTCCACCACAGTACTCTACGGGGCTTCCAAAATAATGCTTAGCTTCACTCAGAATGGATTGAAATATCGGACGCCACTGTACGAATGGGAGTTTGGGGTGAAGGCCCTTCATCAAGATGAAAACTTTTTATACTAAATGGGTCATTCCCCATTTAACTTAATATGTGGTACAATGAATTGAATTATACCATGTATTTGCCCTTAACTCCATATGATATTGCTTATTAGGCACATAAAAATATCAGGCTCGGTCGGTCGGGGTTCAGATTTTTTTTTAATTTTTTTTTAGATCTCTCAGTGTTTTACTCTAAAATGATACAACATATTTAAAGCTTTTTCAAGACATAGCAAAGATCTTTTATCTTTATTGTGTTAGTTGCTTGTGGTCCTGTTTTGTTATTTTCGTCTTTGTGTGTAAAAAAATATTTTTTTAAATTTTGGCTGAAAAGAACTGGGTCGGTCGGCAGGGGGCAGGATTTTTTCTATTTGTGATAATTGCATAAAAACTTTGGAGTCGGTAGGTTTTTTAGGGGTCGGTCGGTTCCGCCAAACAAACATTTTTTTTATGCCTTAGGCAGTTTGTCCCATTCCGCTGAAACTTGTATACTTTTTAGTAGTATTCTTGGTAACTTTTATATTAGGAAAAATGTAAAGATTTAAATGAGGGGGGGTTTGGTAATCTAGGCCTAGGGAAAATGGTTATCATAGGGGTCACATGTTCCTATTTCCTTTCCCATCCACAAACTGTGATGGCAGCCATGTTGAACACGTGTCGCAAACTCCAAAGGTTTGAAAACCCAGAGGTGAAAATAAATCAAATATTATTTACTTCACCTCCAAATTACGTCCAAACATGGCAAACTCTGAAATATCCCCGACCAATCTCCTCCGCTTCTCATATATCGGAGTGTAGACCGGAATTCACCATACCGGAAGGCGTTTGTTTGCCTTTTGCGCGTGATATTCAAACACAGAATTATTTATCAAAAAAAGATGACCTTTGAGGTCCCCTCGGTCACTAATCCCCGAAGCTGTTCCCCACACGGCACGACACTCCCAAACCACTCCGGAGTGTATTGGAGTTTGAGTTTCACCCTAGTTTTTAGGGGGATAAAAAAACCCGCTAGAACCTCGCTAAAACTCCAGAGTTTTTAAAACCTCGAATGCGTCCACACGACCCAACCCCGATCGGCACTCGAGTTTGAAACTCGGAGTTTCAGCCCTGTGTGGACACGACTATTGGAAGAGACCTGTGTGTTCGAGGAAATGTTTGTCCAGCGGTTTTGACCTTGTGCAAATTGTCTTTTATTTTTAGAACAATTTTTAAGCAGTGGCGATACAACTTTGACAACTGATATACGTAGGGAAATGCACGAGTCTATTTACTCTGCAAAAGTCGACAACTACCAATGCATGATCTTGCATATTCTACAAAGGTCGTAATTTCTATGTTATAGCTCCCTTTATATGCCCATGTTCCATAGAAAGACGTTTGTAAGAACTATATTTTTAAGGAAAAATCATATTTGCCACCATGATGAAATTCATTAAAATTTATACAGATGTATTTAGGAGAATAAATAATCTAAAAATCAGTTTCCAAATGTTCGCCTTGTCCATTTTTTGTTTTATTTTGGGTTGTGTTCATAAGAGACTTCAGCTGTGGATGGATTTTAGGAAAGCCGCTTTGATTATGGTTTGCAGTGCCCAACAGGGTTGATCGGAATGCCTTCGTATTTTCATGATTTAATGGACACAGAACATGGAAAAAGCAATATATATATTAAAAAGGTCAATGAAATTGCTCTAAAGTGTCAACAAATATAAGAGCCTTTCAGAATTATAAGTAATGTAAACTTGTTAAGTGGTTAGTGAAATTGTTTAAAATGCTTTAGGTGCACTTCAGTTGAAATGCAGTTATTGATAAATATGAAACCCATCACCCGACCATCAAAGAAAGTTTCAAGACTATCCTCAAACAGTCGAGGCCCGAAAAAGGGATAGTGATATGTTTTATACACTATGCTCAGGCAAAGGCCAATATTCCAAGCCCCGATTTGGATAAAAAAGTGTCGTCAAGTACATGACCTGTTGCCTGTTGATATTTTCTTTGTACATCATCCTAGAATTGAATGACTGTTGACAAAACCCATGTCAGAATGGTCGTATGTTCAGATATACCAGGAATAACAACTACCACACATGTGACTGTCCAAGGTGTTTGAAGGTCGTTAATTGCGAATCGGGTAAAGTAATAAACCATTGACTAGTATTTAATTCTGCAAGACGGCGTGTTGATGCATCTTCTCTTTTTTTGGTGAAAATGATGTGCACTCACCCCCCAACAACATATCAAATGTTGAACCTGTCAAGGTCAACCTAGGGATCACAGAGGTCAAAGTGTGATTTTATTTTACTGTACTTTTCCAAATAACCTGTCGATGCGACATGGATAGCCATGTGATATTCAACATTAGTTGGTGTCTATAGGGTGTGTTACATAATTCTATAAACGGTCAATTACGGGGTCATATTCCAGTCTGAGTCAAAAAATACCTTTAAAAATCATTACATATGCAAGGTAGTTAATTTGCAAACTTGAACTGATGCATGTTAAAAATATCATTCAATTAATTGCGGGTCCTGTAGGGGTCATTCAAATCTACCATTTCAAAACATTTCTATTCATAAAACTACAGTGTTTCTAAAAAATACAAATTTTAACATATTAAAAATATTGAAAGTATTTTCCAGCTCATTGAAGGTTGTTATAGGGTCATTAAGTGGTCACATTAATCCGAGTCGTCAAAATCCATTAAAAAATCACATTACATTGGCGAGGTGGTACAATGATGCCACTTGCACAGAGCTTGTAAAGACCCATAAAGTCAGGGGGGCATTAAGGGTCCCTGAGTTTGTGGTTTAAAGGTCAATTTCAAAATGCCTCCTTTTTAGCTGACAATTTGGCAGAAATATATCATATATTTTGGTGTGTATGTTAATTTAAAAATAGTCAAGTTAGCACTAAAGATTAGTCACCTAAAATGTCAATTCCAGATAAATCAGAGTTTTATTTTTTTTGTTTTGACCTAGCCGTAGACATATAGGTATAGTATAACAAATCAAAGAAACTTTGTATAGCAAAATCCAGGATTGTGAAATTTTCAAACAAAAGTTGGGTTCGTTATGAAGGGACATCAATTTGAGCTTGCTATTTCACACGGGATTAGCATGGCTCAAAAAATTGGGGAATTTGGGAAGCTCCTTCCCAGGAAAATTGGCCATTTGGATGGGAAATTTTAAAAGAATAGTGGGCAATTGTGTGAGAAATGCGACTTGCTTCCTGGGAAATTTATTATTTTTTTTAAGCCCTGGTGATTATTACCGTATGTGAACACAAGCCATTCATTAGTATGTCTGCCAAAAAAAAAAAACACAATATGTCAGAAATTGAGGGGCGCCATCCTTAGGAAATCTCTGAGTCGCTTTTAAAGTTAGCGTTGTGTTGTCTTGATGTGCTCAGCATTCACACTTGTATCTCGATAGTGATTGGCTCATACTTATCGGCAGATGTCGACTGACGTTGCCTTCTCACACATGCGACCACACACACACACACTCACTTACAACACCGCACATTGTGGGTTTTACTAAAAACTCTTTAAAAAGTCACTTTTTTCTACTTTTTTTAATAAAACACTCTTCATTACTATATAGTAATGATTTTTTTCTCCTAAAGTAGCACACTGTCTTAGGACAGTTTAAAGGATTTTTTCAGTTATTTTTTCATTTTTTTCCTAAAACTACTCATTTGTCTTAGCCAAGAGGATTGTACCGCAGGCCTATAAAGTTAATAAACTAGAAAAATAAAAAATACTCTTTTACTCTTTTACGGAATAAACCTCAATTACTCGATTACAGTTTATTCGTTATAGGACAAAATTAGTCACATAGTAACTAAGTAAAAGAACCCACAACATCAAAACAGAACAACCCCATAAACATCAAAAACCCCCCCACCCCCACGCACACACACTCTTCGTTGTAATGTGGGTCAATATAGGCCAGTGACTTCAGCTCTAACTTCAAAAGAACGAAAATAGAAACACAGGGTATAACAGTTTAAATGTGAATAGCTAATGGTTCTTTGACGGCCATGATGCAAAAGTTTTCCAATATTTAAACAGATTTTGGAATAGGTGTTTTGCATATGGTATATCCGCAAAGGAAAGTAACCTGTCAAACACTATTTAAATATTTTACACAGTTTTTGGCAATAGGTATTTGATAGGGTGATATCAGCAAGGATGATATCAGCAAGCTGAAGTAACCCTGTCAAATACCTATTTTAAAATATTTTGCACAGATTTTGGCGTAGGTGTTTGATATGGTGATATCAGCAAGGATGGTATCAGCAAGGTGAAAGTAACCCTGTCAAACATCTATTTTAAAATATTTTACACAGAATTTGGAATAGGTTTTTGATATGGTTATATCAGCAAGGTGAAAGTAACCCTGTCAAACACCTATTTTAAAATATTTTACACAGTTTTTGGAATAGGTATTTGATAGGGTGATATCAGCAAGGATGATATCAGCAAGCTGAAGTAACCCTGTCAAATACCTATTTTAAAATATTTTGCACAGATTTTGGCGTAGGTGTTTGATATGGTGATATCAGCAAGGATGGTATCAGCAAGGTGAAAGTAACCCTGTCAAACATCTATTTTAAAATATTTTACACAGTTTTTGGAATAGGTATTTGATAGGGTGATATCAGCAAGGATGATATCAGCAAGGTGAAAGTAACCCTGTCAAACACCTATTTTAAAATATTTTACACAGTTTTTGGAATAGGTATTTGATAGGGTGATATCAGCAAGGATGATATCAGCAAGGTGAAAGTAACCCTGTCAAACACCTATTTTAAAATATTTTATAGTTTTTGGAATAGGTTTTTGATAGGGTGGTATCAGCAAGGGATGTTAATTTTGACCTATCCTCAGTCATGCGAACCCTGCTGTCAAAAAGAAGGCATTGACATTTGAAAGAAGGTGAATTTTCATTAAAACCAATAAATACTAACAAAATGATACCAAATTTAGGTAAAATTTTCATGCCAGTAGGCCTATGTTGTGAAGATGAGATGGAATGTATCTGCATTGATGAAATTTCTTCCTGAATTCAAAACATGCTGTAATACAACTCTACTTGATTGAGGATCCATAGTTATAGCACATTTTTTCGAAGAGCACTTCAAATTTAGAGATTTTTGAATAGTCGCATTGGTGATTGGCTAGTAAACTGTACCTGTGGATGGTAAAGCTTGAAATTCTGTCTCACAAAAGAAGGAATTTTGTAATTAGAATAATTAATAGTGGGATTCCTGATAATAATTCAACGGCTGCTACAAATGCCCCTCCAATATGAAATAGCCGGAAAATAGCATCATGTACATGTCTATGCTCATCTACTAGCTGTTCCATCAGTTCACGCAAGTCAAGTTAGGGGTTATTTTTTTGTGATGTGGTGCTATTTCATAATGGATGGATGGAAATTAGAGTGGTTGAGGTTGTAGGTCATGTAGGGGTCAAATTGGATCAAAATAGATAATTTGTTGGTTAAAGCGGCACTGGCACATTTTCAACAAAATATGAAATTCCTTCAATTTGCATGCTCTCAAATGATAGTCTAGGACCTTGGAAGAATACATATACTATTACACACCAAAATATAGCATAGCACAAAGCAGATACGAGACTAAAGACATCCAGTAATTGGTAGGCCAAATTTTGAGTTTGTCGTAACTTTAATCAACAAAAGTGTCTACTACATGACTATCATAGACTCGTACCCATTGATTTTAAACCACAAAGAGCACAGACCAATCAACAAGGTGCATGCGATGGGTATCAACTCCCCGTGTGTTTTCAACATCATTCCCCCCCCCGCATCGTTTCCAGCGACATTTAATCATAAAATCGTTCTGTTTACCCATAAGGGCGCTGATTTGGGCCTAATCATTCCAGGTGAGGGCTAGTGTATATAAAAACTTTACAACCATACCAAAAAAAAATCAATTTTGAAAAAATTTGAGGGTCTGCATATTTCATCTTTCAATGTTGCCAGTGTTCTCTTTAAAGTTTTGTAATTTTATAAAGATTCCCTTTCTGATTTTGTATTAGGGCAAGACTCTGGTCTGAACCAGCTTGGTCACCGACATATGGTATTCATTAGCTATATGGTAGAATTACACCCTTCGGCAGTTTGAAACTGTGCTGACTTTGAAAATAGTCTATGAATTCTGTTGGCAACATATCTGAAAGTTCTTGTGTCACTGCTTTTCAAAACATTTGCACACTCAATTGAAAATACGATCTTTTCAATTTTCATTTGTTGTCTTTATCCAGGGTGTTTCTGAAATTGATAATAGGCCCTATTCTTCCAGCTCATAAAGCCAATCAAATATCAAATATGAATGGTAGTGCCTAAGGGTAGAAAAGTAGGTATAGTAGGAATATTGACAGTCACTTGAGCATGGCATCAGTGTTGCCAATACGGCACTTTATTAGCCACCCATTTAGGCTCCTTTTTTGAACATCCAAAAGTAGGTATAGCAAGATAATTGACAGTCCACTTGAGCATGCAATCAGTGTTGCCAATACTGCCTTATTAGCCACCATTTAGGCTACTTTTAACATCAATAGGTATCATAACAGTATCTTGACGTCACTTGAGGCATGGCATCAAATTTTTGCCATCCTGCACTTTATTAGCCACCCAATTGGGCTATAACTTTGAACCCAAAGTACACATCAAGTGATATTTTGGCAAATTCCCACAGTTGTGGCAATATTTTTGGGGTGGGGGGTCCCATATTATAAACTAATGGTCATAAGCTCAAAATTGGCTGCTTTTTTCACCTTCACCCTGTGCTGCGCCTAACAGATTTTTTTGTTGGGAACACTGCACTTTACATAATACAGTTTCACACGATTGAAATGGAGGTATTGGTAGGTTATTTCATACTTAGGTAGCTCTTGCTTGAAATGTGCATCCATGCATACATGAACCTGAATTGGAATGAGGAAGAGCCCATACTGGCTTGCGCATCATGCAGCATGTTAGAAGTTGTCTTTTGGGTCCTTACCTTCACTATATGAGGCATACTCATGGGGTGGGGGCCAGGGTTATAGTATTTACCCAAATTTTGATAGGCACGTAATAATCAAACTTGCGGTTTTGATGGTAGAAGCAACAATGCGCATTGCAAAGCCCTATTCAATACTGTGCTATTATTGATGGTTAACCATAAATTGGGCATTTTTTGTTTATATCTTGGCAATTAAATGGATTTGAGGGCTCAAATTTCAGGATGACAATAAGAAAAATACAGCCTTTCATCTGATATCAAAATTGATTTCCGGGTAAATTGGGGGGGGGGTTCCCAAAGACGATCAGAACACTCACCTTTAACTTTGGATTTCTGTCGGGACTATCTTGTTTTTGCTGTTCTTTCAACATTCAATGCCAAAAGTTTTCCAGGTTATTTGTTGTAATCAGGCTAATATTACAGTTATGAACCAGCTATAAGCAATGGTTATGCATCATGTAAACAAACTAGGCTAATATACATGCTTCTAAAACACACTTGTCTGTTGTTTATGATTGTTTTGGTTTTGATCTTTCAGACATTAAATAATAATAATAATAATACAGTGCTTATAAAGCGCATAAACGTAAGAAACATCTCAATGCGCTGACATAAAATTATCAGAGCAAAACATAACAAAAGTTAGCAGTGATGCACATTAAGAATAAGCAACTTGGAATTGATAAGCTTTGAGTCTAGATTTGAATTGTGTGAGAGATGGTGCATAGCGTATCTCGATTGGCAAATTATTCCAAAGTTTAGGAGCAGCTTTTTTTTTTTTTTTTTTTTGGGGGGGGGGTTCCCAAAGACGATCAGAACACTCACCTTTAACTTTGGATTTCTGTCGGGACTATCTTGTTTTTGCTGTTCTTTCAACATTCAATGCCAAAAGTTTTCCAGGTTATTTGTTGTAATCAGGCTAATATTACAGTTATGAACCAGCTATAAGTCAATGGTTATGCATCATGTAAACAAACTAGCAATATCATGCTTCTACAATACACTGTTGTGTTATGATGGTTTTGGTTTGAAATCTTTCAGCCATTAAATAATACTAATAATATACAGTGCTTATAAAGCATAAACGATACGGAAAAAATCTCAATGCGGCTGACATAAAATTATTCAGAGCAAAACATAACAAAAGTCGCAGTGATTGCAAATTAAGAGAAGCAATTGGATTGAAAGGTTGAGTCTAGATTTGAATTGTGTGAGAGATGGTGCATAGCGTATCTCGATTGGCAAATTATTCCAAAGTTTAGGAGCAGCAATGGGCAAAGTCTTTCACAATGATTTTAGTCCGAGCAGAAGGGTCTTCAAAAAGATTTGTAAGATAACGAAGACGGGATGGAACCATACTGGTGAAACAAGTTAGAAAGGTATGAAGGTGCCATGGCCACTGAGAATTTTGTATGTGAGGATGAGAACTTTGTAAGCAATTCTGTTTTGAACTGGAAGCCAAGTTTAAGATCGTATAGGACTGGTTTTATGTGCAAAATCAAACATTTCTCTTGACAGAGAAACAAGACGAGCAGCTGTAATTTTGTATGCTTTGGAGCTTTGGAGGTCTCTTTGCAGGAAAGGCCAATGAGAAGACGGTTATTACTGTCCATCTTGGATGTCCAAAGGCCTGTGGCTGAGTTGCCCTCATCTCATTAGTTGCCTTTGTCCAGATATTTACGTATTTGACCAACCTTTCCTTAAGAGCAAGGAATGCCCCACGACATATGTTATTAATATGGGGTGACATGTTTAGATGACAGTCAAAGATGTCCCAAGATTACGACATTTTTGAACTGGAGTCACTTGCGAATTACCGTCGGTGAGATGAAGATTTTGGGTACTATTGGCAATATTTGGAAGTAACATGATAGTAGCCATCTTCTTTACTCTGTCATTTTTAACTGAGGTCATGTTAACCATCAGGTTTTTTGAGTCAAAATGCACTGCTCAATTTGAAATTATAGCAAGTTGTGCGACTGTTTAGGTTTTCCCTAGTGACGAAGATCTGCTATCGTCCAGCGTAGAATGACACACGAGAAGACCATGTGCATGAATGATATCCTCAACAGGGATAAGGTATAAGCACCAAACATAATGGGGCCTGCAGCAGAACCTGTGGCACTGCCCCAGAATCATACCATAGTTCCGATGCTTCATCAGCGCTGACAACTTTTCTGTTGCCTGTCCCTTCAAATAGGAAGCCAACAATTATGACAGTACCTCCGACACCATACCTGCACTTGAGCGATCACGAAGATTGTGATCGATGGTGTCAAAGCTGCTGTGAGGGGCCCAGAGCATCAAGGATGCTTCCTCCTGGGGTGTCAATAGCCATCAAAGGCGTTGTAAATCCGAGTGGGGGCGGTTTCATGGTGTGGTAACTGTCCTGTAAGCAATTGTGTTTTGGCAAACAAGTTTGTTTTTCAGATATATACCTCACAAATGTTTTTGCATTGCAGCACCGCTCAATCCACCAATCACATTGTCTAACATATGTGAAAGAACAGCAAAGGATTTTTAATTATTTTGCGATCATTGTTCGGTTTGGCGAAATAGCTTGGTACCCATCATTGCGGCGTTAATAGCAAAATATCATTTACCCCTAACGCCTTGTCTTTTGTGTTGCACTTTATCTGATAGAGGATAACACAGGATATGAATATTAATTTAAGGCAAATTTATCAAATTTAAATCTTTTTTGTGATTTGTTTTGATATATAGTAACCCCATGACGCAATATGACACAAATTGATGTTGAGGTGTTGTTAAATTCTAATAGCTAATACTTACCTTTACAAACTAAATCTGAATATGTCATGAATCCAATGCAGTAATTTTTAAAACGATTCTACTTTTATTTGATATCTGTAAATAGAACATAGTTGTGCACTTTATGAACACCTTTCCTACTATACCACCTGTCCCATAACAATGGATATGTACGAATATTGTGGAAAATTACCTGAGGGAAGTACATATTGGCCATTGACGCCTGAGTCTGTTACTATTCAGACCATGTTCCCAAATCACCCAACCTGAGTCACTGACCTTCAACTGGTATGCCATTGTAGCCGGCATGTAGTTTGACCAAACTACAGAACGCATCATATTCAGCAATTACTGGCCAAGGTATTTTTTATTGCTATTCAACCATGACAAAAAAACAACATTATTCGCAACCATATTGTTACAGGCCCAAAGAATTAGCAATGATTTATATTCCCTTTGAGCAAGATTAAGTCATTAAAAATGCACATAAAATATTATAAATTAGTCTAAGTAATACAATCTGGGATATACCTGGTTTGTGTGCATAACGGTTGGTATGTACAATTAGTATTCAAGAGAACCGCGGAGAATGTTCTGGAATTTACTTGAGACTAGGAGATAGGACTTAGCCGAACTCAAGGTGGTGATTATGTGTCTGTAAGATGGCGCCCTACTGTATCACAGGCACAGGTGGGTGGGTGGATGGCTATGAGCAGTCTAATATGGGAAACCATTGAGCTGATGATCCAGAATTATATGTATGGATCTATTGTAGCCACATGATCATATCGGAGGACGAGATCCTTCTAGTATTGTCGAGAGGATATATAAAGCCCTGGTGAGAGAAGATGAGCAGAGTTATAACAAATTACTCCAAGGTATTAAGAGAGTTTCTTAACATCTTGCTCCAAGTATTAGCAGAGTATCGTGACACCTACTGCTTCAAGTTGACAGCGACAGTAAACGCAGTCAAATATAGTTCTTGTAGTGGACCTTGTCACAGTAGTCTCAGCTTCAATAGTAGTCGTCCGACTGTATAGCCGTCTTCGGTTTTATATTTCGTGCCTCTGAGTTATCGAAGGATAAAACAAGCTACAACACTTTTGGGACTTATATTTAGTCGACATCCGAGAGTTCGGGAAGTCATTAGGAGGGGTTTTCTCAGTAAGGACAAGTCGTCGTGGACACGTTCCCCCAATGGAAATGGGAGTTTTGCGGCTGGAATATTCGCCAGGATTCTTTGCAAGTTCGGCACCGTAATTGTAATCTCGCTACAGCCCGCGTCGCGGGGCACACACAGGTCGTTAAGTTTAGTAGCTCCTAAATTAACAACTTTAGTTATTCTAGATAAATTTCGTTTTTATGGATACCAAGCGATGTTTGAAGCGAATTAACACAAAGTAAAATAAATACTTGTTTTTAAAAATTTGTAATCAAGTTACAGTGTAGTGGTCTAGTTATTCAGGAGTTTCAATCCGTAGTTTGAGGTGGTTTGGCTTGGTCAAGGTGACCGTAAACAGATTTTTAAAAAGTTTTACCAAGGTATGCTGAATCTGATCACACACAATATTTTTTTTCAAATGTGACTTGTTAACAAACTCGGATTGTAATCGTACATTGTCTGATTTTTTTCCGGGGGGGGGGGGGGGGGCTACCACATAAAATGACCATGCCAGGGACATGACCCAACATAGGTTACTCATTTTCAGCCTTCTGGGAGTAACTACACCTTTATTCAATGCTTTGGTATAGCATAATGCATCTTTTTTTTTCAAAATTTCCATCAAATTTTTGGAAAATTAGTCATGTGAAAATAGTCATTTTCCACAATCAGAAGCCAAAATTTTTCTTTACAATTCCTGCTTTTACCAACCACAAAAAACATCAAACCAAACAACAAACACTACAAGTACCTAAATATATTTAAACTTTGTCATAACATGTTTGGCATGCTGTATCAATTTTAGAGCCAAACCGTTGGTGAGATGGAATATAAAAAAAATATCCTCCGTCTAACCTTATTGGATTTTTCTCCATTGCAGCAAACAAACATGATTTTGTGTCGTCCCCCCTGCCCTAGGCAGGAAGACACATAGGATCACTTTGTCCACTGTTGATTGTTGTTGTCTGTTGTTGATGAATGCTGTTGTTGTATTTCTGTGTGTGAAAAGGGTTACATGTGCATGTAATATCCACATACTTTGGATATTAAACCAAACTTGGCTGTCACATGTGCAACATGGCTCCCCCACTTGTTGATGAGGTCAAAGAGGCAATGCCAAGGTCAAAGGCATTTGAGGTCAAGTTGTAAAATAGGCTGACACTGTAAAACACATTGACCCACTATAAAGTTGAAGTCAATTGGAACCAAACTTGAATCATAGGTGCAACATGGTATCCCTCTTTGAATGCTGCGGTCAAAGTCAATGCCAGACTTCAAAGTCATAAGTGAGGTCAAGTTAAAATAGGCTGAAAATGTAAATTGACCTCATATGAAAAGTTGAAGTTCAATTGGAACCAAACTGATCATAGGTGGCAACTGGGATCCCTCATTTGTTACAATGAGTCAAGTCACAATGCCAAGGTCAAAGGTCATGTGAGGTCAAGTTTTAAAATGCTAAAATGTAAAATTGGACCTCATATGAAAAGTTGAAGTTCAATATGGAACCAAACTTGAATCTAGTGCAACATGGGATCCCTCATTTTTTGAGGAGGTCAAAGGTCACCTACCACGGCACAACGTCCACATACAAGGTCAAAGGCCATGTGAGGTTCCGTTGGTAAAATGGCTGAAAGATGTACAATTGCCGCATTTGAAAAGTTAGTTCAATTGGAACCAAACTTGATCATAGGTGCAACAGGGAATCTCTCATTTTTGATGAGGTTATGAAAGGTCACATATCAGGTCAATTTCATGTTAGGCCTATCATCCACAACCGCGACGGCAGGCGACACAAGCGGTCGCGAAGGACCATGTATTTTTTATCTGATAAAATACTCGACCTGCGTGGGAGCATCATTGTTAATTCAATGGTTGAATCCCTAAATGTCCGAACTGTAATTTGTATCTGTTAATGTTCGTATCTTTTTGTCTTCATTCTACAATTTCTGGTTCAGGGCAACTTTTTTGATCACATAGGCAAAACATTAAGCGATCTAAAGCTTTGAGGAAATTTATGCTTTTGTTGGAATTGTCTTGGTTTTGTTCAGTTAGCATCCCATTGTGTGCTAATTTTTCGGTGGTTGGGTTCGCAGAAATCAAGTCTGGCAGACAAGTATGAATGTTGTTGTTGCTGAATAAGCACCATGCAATATGCATTCTGTATGTACAATTTCAATTCAAGAAGAAAAGAAATAACCCAAACTTATTGACAGTCCTACTGTCTCCGCTATATAGAGAAGCATGTTGTGCCAGAACAGAAAATACTAAAAATCATCTTTTTATAAAAGTTGGGGCATACCAAACTGTATCATCCCTGCAGGGTGTGATTTCAACTTGCTAAGGATTCTAAACATGACAAAAGTACTTAATTTACAACAAAAATAGAGGTGTATTTTTTTTAATTGTCCGCTGTATCTCGTAAAGACCATCTATATCGCCAAGATATTGAAAAGAGTCCAAATATTTTAAATCTGCAGGAATTGGTTTAAAAGTGACCGATACAGAAAAGGAAGTTAGGAAAGAAATACAGCAGAGTGTTCAAATATATGAAGCTCATTCAATTAAGTGTTGTAGAAAGAGCCCGTAAGACAGTAATGACTAAAATATCCGAATAATGACCTTTTTGGTTGCTGTCAGTTAAGCACTTGTCTGGTATGTTAGTGTACCTATTCTTGTCACAGACATGCAAAAATCTGATCTTTGATTACTTTTTTTATTTCTGATGAGCAAGTCACGATAGTGCTTTAGGTATGTGATCATGATCTAGGTCTAGAGATGTAGATGCAGAAAAGTAAATGTTGAATAGGGGGGGCACACTTAAAAGGATGTCAAAAGGGGCACCATGTCGAGTTCACCTGAAAGTGATACAATACCTGGTTTGATCTAGAGTCAGACCTACACAGCTTTTAAATATACATCCCTCAAGCACTGGGTGGCAAATGACAACAAACCAGCAGAAGGAATAGGGCAGACCGAGCTGGGGACGTTGACAGGACTAAAGGGACTCTGCCTTTATACCTTTTCTGTTATGGATGGACTGCCACAGTAACAAAGTCAATACCTCTTGGACCTATAAAAGCAATTGAAATAGGCACTGGGCATGTTTGCCCGAATTGCCAATGTTTTGTGACAGTGCGATAATTTATATAACCAGCAGGTTTGTTTCTGAATAGTGACCATTTAATGTAGCAAATTGTATAGAAAGGGCATACTAGCACCATTGGATAATAGATGAATGGTTTCAAATCCACTTGTGACCTTTTCCTTACCCAGTTCTTTTGAGCTCTGAGCCACATAAGGAATGCCAGAAAACCCTGCTGCATGTATCAAAATATTCACTCAAGCACTTGAATGGACCTCACACAACATGACCTCATATCTTTATATAATTCTTTGTATTGTTTGTTCAGTTAACTTAGACACTTAGACACTCAGTTTTTATTGTTTGTGATGAAGTCTAAAAAGTTACTAAATTCCCTTTGACCTAAGTTTTCCCAAAATTTGGACCATCACACATAAACATATAGCCAATTTTTTTCAATTTGTATTTGGAAGTGAGTTTAAGTACATTAGTTTCCTGCCATAGTTAGGTCTGCTGATGAAAAAACAACTTTGTGTCTTCTTTTTCTTTTCTAATAAACAAAAAAATGCATCTAAGTTAATTGAACAGATAAAAATCCTTAAAGACACTATCAGGGATTTATCCGAAAGAGTCAAAATATTTGAAATGTCCAGCAATAGCTTAAGAGTGAGGGATAAGTCAGTAGAATTCTCATAAGTTACTTTTTCCAACTGAAGAACTGGCAGAAAATGAAGAAAACGGCAGTGTTCAAAGATACAAATCACCATTCAATTACGTGTTGCAGTAAGTGTCCGTACGGACAGTAATGATTAAAATTGCCGATTTTGTCCTTATTAGGTTGCTTCTGGTCTTATAATTTGCAGGGTATGTTTGGATACCTGTACTCGTTACAGACATGCAAAAATCTGATTTTTGATCATTTGATAGTGCTTTTAATTTTCTGTCACCCATATGCCACATTTTATCTACATTTTTATCTAAACCCTCATTTTAGTCATATTTTGTACCAAAACACTGGAAAATCTAAAGGCCCTCTCTTTTAAAGTGTAACCATTGAAAGATTGGCAGTTAAGAAATACCTCCATTTCACTGTTATTTTAACTTCCTTTGTATCACTGATTGATGTGTGTGTTGATGACCTGCAAGGCAGTTGGATGTTTGAAGGGACACATGTACATTTCCAGCAAAATGTGAAATTCCTTAAACTAGCTGGATAGATTGGGACTTGCATTGAGCACTAAAAACAGTTTTACATCAAGGAAATTATAATAGCCACCTAGTTGATGAAAATTTTGTGACCCATCATGTTTCTAATGGGGCCGTCACCTGGCATGAGCGGCATTTTCGGTATTTACCGAAAATCACTGCTTGGTAGAAACACGCAAAAAGTCAGTTGGTCATTGCTAGTCTTAAAGAGAATGAGGACATTTCCAGAAGAAGTAAAGTACCCCGCCAACCAGTACCCCCAATTCTTTATGAACCCAGGGATTTTGCATATTTGGAATGCTTATCAATGTATTAGATCACACCTGAAGTGAATAAGCCGAATACGCTGTCTTTTCTCTAGGGACGATTATGATAGGCAGGCAAGTCAAAAACAAGGTTTGCAGTTTTCTTTTTTTATTTGTTTGTCCAATAAACCTTTGAAACGTTCTCGGTAGGTGGTCTACAACTGATCCAGTGTAATTTGAGAGAAATTTGTATCCTCAAAAAAATCTCTTATTGTCACTTTAAATTTCCTTAATTTTTCGGTCAAAAGATCTTTGTTTTGTAAAAATTATATACTACTAGTAAATAGACAACTTTGAGGCAAAGATAACATAAGGTCATGGACCAGTCTGAAGGCTTTACTGGAAATTTACACAACTCTGATGTGCATTTTATTATGTTTCAGTTGTGCATCTAAAATGGGAATAAAGTCACTCCATATTATTACAAAATTACTTGATTTACTCACAAAGAAACTTGGGCTTATTCATTTCAGTTGAGGCTTAACACATGTTAAAGCAATACAAATATGCAAAAACTCAAAGGTGCAATGAGAGATTTCACATACAGGTGTCTCTAAAAAATGTGAAAATTCTGATTTTTGCACTAATACAAATCTCTATCAAAAATATCCTCATGTGAAATGAATAAGCTGACAATTCTTTCTTTAGTACAAATTGTGAAATTTCTTATTTACTATATAAGAGCAAATACTAAATTCAGCCTGTGGTTTATATTGAAATTAAGCAAATCAAAATTGCCTTTTGTTTTCACTTTCAAGGCATTTCTGTAAATTCTGTAGCCAAATACAAGGTAAGAAATCTAGTGAGGGGTCTTATCGACTACTTGAAATCACTACATATGACACAATATATGGATGCCCCAAAATCTCTTGTTGTACCTTTAAGTTTTGTCAAAGTTCAGGGGCGTTATATGCAAATTGTGCCCGTGTCCCTTTCATGCAGGCTTAATAGTTCATATTGGCTAGTATGTTTGGTTAACCTCCTCAGATTAGACCAGGTTACAAGTCTGTTATTGTATAGTGTTGTCACAAAATATTACCATTTATTCCTTTGTTACCATTTGTACATATTCATATGATATATGAGACTGGTTAAATAAGAATTACCTTTAATTGTGCAATTTATAGCCATAACATCAGGCAACCTTTTTTTAAGTGTACACCATTGACTATTCATATCCATGTTGGTGCAATTTCTGAGCAATTGGTCACAAAATGTTACTAGCTTTCTTTGTTAACATATTTACATAGCAGTTCATTCATATGAATAAAAGGCTGAGTGGTAACATACTCCTTTACCTTGTCTTTCCTAGCCTAACAAAGACATGCACTTTTAAAGTCCATGGTCTGATCGCTATCCCCGTCCACAGAAGCCCAATTTTATCGGACTGACTTGTTCATATTTCGGTGTCTGAAGGAAAGCTACTAGTACTGATTTTCTCATTTACACTTTGGTGAATCTGACGGTTAGGAATTTTTTGGGTGTGGTAGTAAAGAACATACGTATGCCCATTGATCTCATAGACTTGCACAGGGTAAGAAAATATATAGTTTTGACAAATTGTTTTTTTTTGTTTCAACCTGCTTAGGCGGAAGACCATAGGGATCACTTTGGTCACTAGCCGTTGTTGTCTGTCAATGATGTTGTCTGTTGGTGTCTTGGAAAAGGGGTAACATTTCCTGTATATCGCTACTTCGATGGACTTTAAAACCAAACTTGAGTCATAGGTGCGACATAAGGATCCCTCATTTTGTTGATGAGGTCAAGGATCCTCCACCAAGGTCAAAGGTCACATTACCAAGGTCAAAGGTCACACACCAATATTTGGAACACAAACCTTGGTTTATGGATATTTCATGGAAATCCTCCATTTGAACCAATGAGGTCAAAGGTACCATTAAGGTTAAAGTTCATATGAGGACTATCATCACAAAACAACCGCAACAGCAGGCGACACAAGCATTCCGAGGAACGATGTATGTTTTTTCATTCTAGGAATAGTTTTCTTTCTTCACCAATGAGATAAGTTAATTGTTTATTAAGCTACAATAATTGCTTTACTCACCCCCATACACCAATGCCTATTGTGTCTCCTGGGTGGCCATTTCCCCAGCATGTGCAGTAACAGATTGGAATGTGCTTCAATGTAATTCTTTCATACATAGATGGCAGTCAAGTGTACATGCACTGATTCCATATTTGGAAGTTTACTGATTACTCCTTTGTGATTATTAAATCTCCCACATGATGGATTGACTAAATCTCCAACATATCAATAACCACATTCAGCAATTTCTAGTGCACAAACAAAAACACCTCTAAACTGGACTTTCGAACAAACTCGTCCTGCAACACACACACATCAACCTCCATTATTTTATTAATCAAAAGATGCTTGTTGTGTTTAAGTCAGTTTTTGTTATGTAGTCGGATTCAAACCGCTAAATGGTATTTTGTATACTTTTATGTACAATATAGCGTGATAAAACATTAATTTTTTGATCCTTTCGGGTGACTGCTTTTTTTTTATAAGCAATCTTTCCAATGACAGTTTGCATGTTTTCCACCTATCCACTGTTAATATTAGTAATAAATATGGGCTCAATCAATCCAATTTTATATCACACTTGAACAACTGCTTCCGTGCATAAATAAGCAAAAAAAGTAATATTTCGACCTCACTGATCAAGCCAATAGCTTTTGATGCATTGTAATTCTATTCAGTGAGTATTGTTCAGGCAGGTTGTACTACACTGCAACTGTTTAATAATATTAGAGTACAAGTGAATAATCTCATTACATACTTTGTCAAAAATTCTGAAAAAGCTCAAATTAGGGTTGGTATTTATTTATACTAAAAAAAATTACCGAATAAGGTAATTTGGGGGCAAATTAGGTCATACTTCCCCCTACCATCTCAAGCCTTAACTCCAATCCCCACAAAAGAATCCTGATGCCACCACTGCATGATATCACAGTCAACCTTCCACCTGGCATGCTATTTGAACAGATTAGGACACTGTCAGTGTGTTGCCTCAGAATTCACTAATTGACTTTAAAGTCAATTCACTGATGTGGAGGATGGAATGAATCCTCCAAAGGAAAAGTTGATCCACTCCCATGGAGTAGCATTTAATTGAAAAGTTGATCCACTCCTGGGAAGGAGCGTGACACAATGTTCAAAGCCACAATCAGTCATTTTTTTTCCAAATTCAAAAATGCCCATTTTGTCTCTAAATTGCTAGTATTAGGTGATGTCAACACCTTATATTACTGTTCTTTGTGAAAAACAGACACTTAAAGGCTGACTCAGAGATTTCCCGAGGAGGGCGCCCTCAATTTTCAAAGAAATTGTGTTTTTTGCATATACATAATGCCTGTCCATATACTAAACAATTTTCAAAGAAATTGTGTTTTTTGCATATACATAATGCCTGTCCATATACTAAACACTGTGTGAAATAACTAAGCTCAAATCGAAGTCCTTCGTATAGAAAATTGCAACTTTGTTATAAATTTCCGGATCCGGAAATTTAGTTATACACAGTATCCTATGGCACTGTATACTACACATAAATGTTTACTGCATGGAAGCGAAAAATCCGATACATCTCAAACTTTGGAATTTGGCATTTTAGGTGACTATCTTTAGTTGACTATTTTCAATAAATACACAAAACAATTATGTTTCAAAAATCTCTGAGTCAGCCTTTACGCATGTTAAAGCGGTCTTGAAGATGCAATTTACGACTGTTTCTAGACCTAATAAAAGTTGGATCCCGACTTTTATTAGTAAACAAAACATAAGAATTCATCATTTATTGACCAATATGTCGTGTTATGCTTAGCCACTTACAGGGGTCTTTACTACAACAATTTCCAATACAACAGTGTAAAAAATTGGACTTTGATGAAATATAGGGGGCACGATTTGTTTACATTTTGAATAAATCGTTGATAGTGGCTTTAAGGTCTTTGCCTTTAGTGCAGGAGGTTCAAGGTCAAAGTAGGACAGTAAAAAATCTATTATTCCACTCTCCCCATGGTTTCATCTGAAAGATATGGGCGCGATGAGCCATGAAAAAAACCTCGCTACAGTCAGCTCTGACCAGGGTAATGACTGGCTGTTGAAGAACAATGGAATATCCTGTAAACCCTGATGTGCAAGCTGTGATGCATAGTTGTCAGTGTAATTCCCTTGATTAAAACTGTTAATGCCAAGATATGCTAGACTTAAAAAAAGTAATGTACTTGTGACAAGCAATGTACTGAAAAGCACCTACTCTTTCAGACACAATCCCTGTACCTTCCCTGCATCCCCTGGCTCTGTCACTGCCATAACTCTACCACAGCCAAAACTCCCTAAAAGTCACTGGGCTGAGGTTAGAAAAGGCACTAAGGCAAAAAAAAAAATGAGATGGCGTCTTCGTACGAACACACATATGGGCAAGAAATCACTCGTGGCTTGCCCTTCCTGGTCATGGGACTAGGCCCCTGGGGTCCCTTGTTCGATTACCACCCAAGATGTCCAATCTCCTTTATCTTCTATCCCTTTACCCCTTCCCTTCCTCCTGGGAAATAGGCTAAAGACAAGGAGGGTGTTAGGGTTATAAGTAAAAATCTTGTGACAAGCAATATGTACTGAAAAGCATCTACTCTTTCAGACACAATCCCTGTGCCTTCCCTGCATCCCCTGGCTCTGTCACTGCCTTAATGTCAGTTGTGTACAGTCACCTGAGCACAAAGGAGACACAGCTGTGGTATTTGGTTTTGAGGAATAGTAGTGATATGATCCCTGCCGTCAGAAGTGACACAGATGGGGAGGAGGCATTTCATTACAGGGGCATTTCTGTAACCTGACCCATCTGACACACTCTTTTCTGACACACTTATGAATTTGGAAACCTTAACGCTATAAACATGTGCTTTATTCTGTAGAGGGTTTCTGAATTCTTAAGTGTGTCAGAAAAAAGTGTGTTGGATGGGTCATGTTATGGAATCGCCCTCATTACAGATACTTAGCTTATCTCCAACTTGACTTCCCCATAAATTATAATTGCACTGATATGACTTTGCAGGAAGGGAAGTAAAAAAAATGTATGATTGTTCTCAGTTTTGAGAAAAATTCACAATATTTATTTTTGTCCTCAAAATATAATTTCCTCGTAAATTGGTTTCTGGTGCTTGACACCATGTGTGTAGGTAGAAATGGTGGGCACTCAACTTTGGTTTAGGCAGGGGTGTGCAGCACAAAGTGGCAAAATTGGGGGCTTGGGGACTGCTTTTGGGGGGGGGGAAATAGGGTCTTTGGAGCTGACATTTTACCAATTTCATGGACTTCAGGACTGAATTTTAGGCCAAATTAGAGGTTATGGAGCTGAAGAACTGGTAGTTTCCCAAAATTTTATCCATGGAGCTCAAATTAGTGGTGAGTTTTGTGGCAAAGCATGGGTCTTAAGAAATACCTAACCAGGGGGTCTAAAGAACTGTAGAAGAGGTGCAAACTAGGGTCTTGATGGCTGCACATACCCATACTGCCATGTCAGGTCAGTAGATTGCAGTGTATGGCATCTGTCTATTTAATGCTTTAAGTTATTGAATTTCAATGTATACATTAACACTACACAATAAAACTTAAATGTGATCCCTTTGCAAGTACAGATTGAGCCAGCCAGCATGTAGTTGTTATGTTTATAATCAGCCAAGCATATTATTGAGTTTTTGATCATGCAATTTCTGTCAGGTACTTCACAAAAAATGATTTGGATAGTGGCAATATTGTACACAAACACGTGAACAGCATGGTCGGTTTGTTTTCACACATTTCAATAGGTTGGTTGTTATTTCTGTGCCACCTACGTGAAGTTTGATTAAATAGTGGCACAATACTTGCGGTGGGTTTGATCACTATACAGGAGTTGTTCTGAATACAGTAAACACAGGGTGGCCCTATAATGGTTACATGTAAATATGGATGTTGTTATTAGATTGGTTTTTACAGGATATAAGTGGCACTGGCACATTTTCACAAAATTTGAAATTGCTTCAATTTGTTTGTAAATGATAGTCTAGGTTATTGCAAGAATAGAGATATATTTTACACATAAAAATAACTTGTACCCAAGAACAGATAGGGGCATCAAAAAGAGGCTAAAGACATCCAGGCAATTTGTAGGTTAACTTTTAGTTTTCCATAACTTTAACCAACAAATGTGTCTATTATGTGAATATCTTAGACTCATACTTATTGAAATTAAACCAACAAAGGTTACAGACCAGTCAAACAGGGTGAATGCCATGGGAACCAACTTTGGGGTGTGTTTTCTTGTGTTAAATGCCATTTTCGTCGTCTGCTGAATAAAATGACCTCGGAGTCATTTTATTACAAAATCGTTCTGTTTACCCATAAAGGTGCTGATTTGGTCTTATTCATTTCAGGTGAAGGCTAATGTATATAAGTCATTAGCAATCAATAATGACTCTTCTTAATAGAGTTGACCAGTTTTCATCAGGAGCATAGCTCTGAATTGCTTAGGACAAAAACTGGAAACACAAAGGATGCCCCACTAAGCTGTTCTACTATAAGGACCTATAGCCAGGGGGAACTTGTTTGGGAAACATTATTTGAAAAACTGGGCCCAAACAAATTATTACATATTTGGAAAAAGGGCCAAAGTATATTTAATTATTTGCTGAAAAATGTTCAAAGTATATTACATTATTGAAAAATGGCACAGTATATTACATTATTTGAAAAAAATGGCAACAATGGGTATTCATTCTTTTTGAACAAATGGCCAAAGTATATACTTATTTGAAAACTGGCCAAGGTATATTAACATTATTTGAAAAATGGCCAAGTATATACATTATTTGAAAAATGGCCAAAGTATATATTTAAAAATCAAAATTTGTAGGGGGGGGATTTTGAAAAAAAAAATCTCCACCCCCCCAAAAAAGATAGAAATCACTTTTGTACCCCCTTTCTTAGTTTCGTTTTTTGTTTTTTTTTGCCCCTATTAGCAATCTGGCCATGGTCCTTTTAAGGTGGGTGACCCGATCAAGGTCCGATTTTGCATGATGTTTTCTCCTTCGCATGGAAGTATATCACCAAAACAGCTGATTACTAAATTTTGAGTTGAAACGGTCCAGCCATTTGGATAGTGCTCTAAATTGGCCTATAGGACAGTGTATGTTAAGAAATGTGGTATATATAACACATTTGGAGATTTGTTTCGTAACAGTGCAGTGAAAGAAAACATTTCCTGGTCCTAAAATTTTACTGGGTAATGAGAAAAAATGAATTTTCTTCTGATACCAAAATCTCAATTTTTATGGAGTAAAGTGGGGGTTGAGGTTGTCAGTCAGATCACCCACCTGTAACTGCTTTAGGCCCTTCTTCATGAAGTGACTTTCTTAATTCAAACACTTATAAAAATAGATCCTGATTCCTGAAGATGTGGAATTAAAAAGTGGATTAAAATATAGTAGAAAGATATAATATTTTGGGGGGCACCCTGTAATGCGCACCTGAAACCGTTGTGAGCAATACACTAATATTAGTGGGCGTTCAATATAACTGGTTGTTTTCAAGGTAGTTTGCTTGCTTGGTTGACTTTATGAA